>JABSTR010003257.1:0-82452 GCA_013339765.2 Haemaphysalis longicornis | reverse complement strand
AGCTTAGTATAAATGCGGCAAATAAACTCGCAAATACTCTCGTACCGAGACCACCAAAACTGCAGGGTTGATATGCCGCATTAACAGCGGCCCAACGGGCTAAACGATGCATTCGATGCATAGGTGCGCACTGCCACCTGGCAGAGGTCGGGGGAACCAACACCAACAAAATTTGGCTAGGGCACGCGGCGATTGGGATAGGCGGAGCGAAACTCGCGCGGGGGAATCTCGAAGGCTATAGTGAGAAAAAAAAATGTGTGATTGGCGCCGCTGTTTCTCGCTTGCTTAGCTCAAATATTGTATCCCTTGCCGCAATCTTAATTTAAATAGCTGCGCTAACCTATTTAGCTTCCACCAGCCCCCCTAGGTGCGTGTCAGGAGAATAGAGGCTTGTATGGCACAATGCACATGCCCGAAATATAAATGATCAAAATAGTAATAAAATGCGGGCAAAAGAGGTATAAAAAATGTTTTGTGTAGAACAAAAATAACAATTCAAGGAAAAGGTTTAGGGTGTTTTAAGAATGTCTTGGTGTAGTGTACCAAGTTTTTTGTGCTGATGTAAACTAATCAAAAATGTTTACTAACGAACTCGTTCACACAGATCGTGGTACACGTTTAGAAAACTTTGCGAAAACTTTGCTGTTTCAGTTGTGGTTCAGCTTTAGCCTGCTCAATAACAACGGTTCCGGTTCGGCTTCAGTTCCGAGAAAAATATGGGTTAGGTGCCTCTCCTCGGTTCGGTTCCGTTCAGATTCGAACGCCTAAAGGAAACATATTTGGATCAAGTCTTGTTAATGTAGATATATATATATATAAAACATTTTACCACCCTTTAACAGAAATGTGGTTCCTGTGCCAAAGGGCAGCCTTTTTTGTGTTATTTAGGAGTGCCTTCATTGCACTTTCTTCATCACTTTTTATCATGCATACGCTTCAACGTTCCCATTTTCAGCATGCAATTGCGTAGCTTAGTTAAACTCATTTATTTTTGAATTACGAGTTTCTGCTCTGATAATGTTGCTTATACTTTCGGAAGTGGCTTACAAACTTCTTGCAGAGGCTTTTTATTCCAGAGCCAGTGCTGATACTGTGGCAAAGAAGACCTGACTGTGAGGAAGCTAATTGTAAGCGCGGGGCCATTCCTGCACCGCGTTATTTATAAACACAATAACCCCCCCCCCCCCCCCGCCGCTCTAATAGCATTCACCCGCAAAATACGACGATTAACCATAATTTGGTACACGGATTTAAAAAAAGCGTCGGCTTTTTTTAACATACCAAGAACAGAAGTGTAGGCAATAAAAGATCTTCCAGTCGGCTGCAAAATGATTTTGAAACACAGTGGTGATAAAGGCCATAGGGATCCTAAGCGATACCGACTCCATCAAAATGATTTGGGGGTACGATATGCAATCGAAGTTTAACAAACCATTAAACGGGAAAAACAAACAAATAAAAGACTACTTCGCTGAAATTTTCAGACCCGAGAATTGGCTGAACAAAGCAATGTAAAAAGAACGCAGGCTAGTATTCCCCATTTCAGGATACGTCTCTACAGGATAGTTACGTGCCCCAGTTGACTTACCCTCAGCTATTGAAACAAACAACATATTCTCAACGCTTTCTTCCTTCTTTCTCTCTTGTCTTTACTCGCTACGCAATATCTACCACCTTATTGAAGTATTTGCGTAGAAACAATGCGTTACAATGCAGTAAAACTGCGCCAAATAGATTTATAATGTCTTGTTTTTCTTCAGGTTCGTCACTTTTGTCAATGCTTCTTACATCACTGAAGCTGGAGACAAAAACGGGGTGGCTCAATATTGTAACAAAACTGTAAGTAATATTGGTTTGACGAAGCTCCAGAAATAGTACGATTTTGGCCTGAAGTACATACTGGTTTTTGAAGATAAATCTGTAATAACATGACCGATGTGGATTGCGCTGCACGAAGGCCCTACTGAACTGTTCATTTTTTGTTGTATGCTCATACACCTCTTCCTTATTCAACATGTCTTTCGTGAAAAAAACTAAGCGTTTCAATTGTAGTTGCATTTAGTGGGGCCTTCCTTCTAGCCGGCCAAACCAATATTTTGGTAAAGGAAGAAAAAACAGTGGTGCCCAAAACTTTAGACGAAATATTTGATACATTGGAATGGAAGATTAATTGGCTGAGACATGGCAACGTGAAGTGAATACGACATCTTCTGACGTTTTCACCATGCGTAGTAAGGTCTAATGTACAAATAAATCAACGCTTTCAAGAAATTCAACCTTTGTCATTGTTGTGTTGTGGAAAGAACAGAACAGAGTAAACTATAAATGACGGTGAAACAATAATGAACGGAAGAATGGATAGGATGGATGGATGGATGGATGGATGGATGGATGGATGGATGGATGGATGGATGGATGGATGGATGGATGGATGGATGGATGGATGGATGGATGGATGGATGGATGGATGGATGGATGGATGGACGGATGCATGGATGGATTGGATGGATGGATGGATGGATGGATGGATGGATGGATGGACGGATGGAAGTCAGGCGGACGAGCCGACGGGTGAACAGACAGACGCGTGGACGGGCAAACGGATAGACCGGTGGACAGACGGACGAACGGGCGGACGGACGGACCGACAGGAGAACAGACATATGGATGGATGGATGGATGGATGGATGGATGGATGGATGGATGGATGGATGGATGGATGGATGGATGGATGGATGGATGGAGGATGGATGACGGATGGATGGATGGGGAACGGATGGATGGATGGATGGATGGATGGATGGAGGGAGGATGGATGGATGGATGGGATGGATGTATGGATGGATGGATGGATGGACGGATGGTGGATGGATGGATGGATAGATGGACGGATGGATGATGGCATGGATGGATGGATGGATGGATGGATGGACGGACGGATGGATGGATGGATGGATGGATGGATGGAAGGATGGATGGATGGATGGATGGATGGATGGATGGATGGATGGATGGATGGATGGATGGATTATTCAACATCATAGTGGTGCAAGTGTTTGACTGCCTTCGTAAATACGCAGTGCTTGTAGAAAAACAGGCAGAGCAGCGGCAATCGATACTGCGGGCTGTAAAGGTAATTTTAAAGACAGAACACAGTACATGCAAAAACATAAAAAGGAGATCGCGAACACACGAAGCCATTCGCATATAAACACAGAAAAATGTACGAAGAAAAGAAGCAAATGGTATCACGAATATAAACAAGTAGTGTACTGGCATGCTTGAATGAAAGGGAAAAACATAAAACAACAGGACAACAAAATACAAGGGAATGATATGGCGCAATATCAAAGGCACTGTGCGACAAAGCTTCTTGCACACAAGTCGTTAGAACACCCAATCATATTTCTGTACCAGAAATGCGCCTTAGCCTGTGATGTTGAAAGGAGGAACCACTTGTTATAGTCTTTTATTGGCTGGATAAGGTAGTTACCTGCGACGGACGGGTATTAAGCAAAAACGGCACATACAAATGACGTCTTCTTTTTTCCAAATTGGTAGAAAAGCGAACTATATAATATCCCTGAGTCGGTCACAGTAACCACTTTTTTTCACGGGTGTACTTTTTGTGTTACGATATCGACTAGTTAGGGCAAAAAACTTCTAGATGTGGTGAAAATATAACATTAGTAACTTATTCATTACCACAACAGTTTTAGAGCTGTGCAATCAGGTTTTATCAAATACGTTCGTGAATATTCTATGGAGAATCTTGTTTATATTTAAATACCTGGTACTAGTACAGGCTCCTTATGTAGTTCCATAACGAATGCCTGTTTAAGCTCAACATTGGTATACATGGTATCGAGTTTGCATATTGCAACCGTCCCGCAGCTTAAAAACACTCTGACACATCTGTAGGCTTTTTACATAGTTTCATAATTTGTTAGTCTAAATCGAAATGGTCACTGACGTAAATACCCACGTACTTTATAAGCTCAACATATATTAACGGAGAGCAAAAAGTTTCCGCAGTCTCTACCCAAGCAGCACAGGACTGTTCGGCCTAAAACAGGCCGGTGTACTTTGGCCAGTGTTTTTCTGTCCGGCCGTATTCCGGCAGCCATGTTAGGCCCATGTCCAAATGTGGGCCTTTTGGCCGTATACGGCCGTACTCCCATGGCTGTCCAACGGCCAGTGTCCGTCGGCCAGTCGACCGGCTTACGGTCATACGGCCAGATTCCAGCCGTAGGGCTCCGGCCATTCCAAAGCCACCCGTGTACGGCCGAAGTACGGCCGCCGGAGGACAGCCGAGATGCGGTCGTCGGACTCCAGCCGGACTAAAGCTACCGGAAATACGGCCGTGCTACGGGCATTGGAGTTCAGCCACAGTACGTTAACTGTACTGAGGCCGGTCACTGCATGTCGCGCAAGCAGATGACTCATTCGCGCAGTGCAGAAGCAGCACAAACCCAGCATTTTGGGTCCAATGCAGCCACATCAAAGTGAGCTCGCGCGCAACCACCAGCCGTCAAGCTTTCAGCGCAGCCTTGCTTAATTACCAGCCTCAGTTGACAGCAAAATTCATTTATTAAACAGTGCTCACAAATTGTCGTTCCTTTAATTGCTGTGCCTCTTTTACTGCCGAACACAGAAAATATTCAGTTCTTTGTAGAGCTTGAATAGATGTATTGTCCAGGTCCTGATATCCTCTGTGGGGCGGCTTACCTGTAATAAACGGGGAAAGAGGAGGGGGAGGGGGGGGCGGCGTAGGGCGCATACTTTAGTGGGTTGAATTTCAGACAGATAAATTGCGCCGCTTTTAGCCAATTTCTTTAGGGCAATATTCCGGAACACTTTGATGCTATGACTACATAAACTATTTTTATAACAGTTGCTTGACCAATTTTGATGTATATAAAACAGTCGTGAATGCCTTTACGAAGCGTTTTGGTTCTCAACAAAACACTCAGGAGCATTTAATATAACTCCTTCACCAAAAAGTATGTCCAGTTTTTGCCCATTTTTCTTGCAAAGACATTTTCTACTCGATCAACTTTTCTGATGATCTTGCGCAGGGCTGATCCTAAGAAGGAGCGAACAGGTACTTTCATTTTCAATCTATTTTATGTTGTTTTCATGAGTATACGTCCACACCACTTAATAGTCCAAAAGAACTTAATTTCTTCTAATGTCATACTACGTTCAAAAAATTCTAGACGCGTTGCGAATGACGCCCTGCTTCAGGTGGCTGCAGTTGTATCCCTCTGTGTTCACGCAAGGAAAGGCGTAAAATTAGAGTTACATAATTTGTTTCAAACCAATAACATAGCAATGGTAGCATGCATACAGGAAACCTTGCATACTGCAACGAATAGGGCAATAAATATTTATTGGTCAAGGTTGAATGCGTAGGGTTCTCAACCCGTCGGAGGCAAACTTGCGCCTCTGGAAGTTATTTATTTATTTATTTATTTTTATTAATTTATTTATTTATTTATTTATTTATTTATTTATTTATTTATTTTATTTATTTATTTTTATTTATTTATGTTCATTTATTTATTTATTCATTTATTTATTCATGTTTATTTATTTATTTATTTATTATTTATTTGATGCCTGCTTGCCTTTGCATGCATTACAGAAGGGAGATACATAACACTAAGCATTAAATATGAGACAAAATAACAAAATAATTCTACAAAAGCGCGCTGAAAATCGTCAATATAAACAGTTAATGCAATCATACGTGGAAGATAATTACACTGCAGTATTGATGTAAAATAAAATGAATCGCGCAAGGCGTCACCTTTAAAGGAAAGTTAATAATTTGCTTTAAGCTAGCGGTCCCACTTTGCGATATGTAGAATGGCGCTTGGACATACTTCTCCCCTTCTACTCCAGTTTTCGAATGATAGATAACAAAAAAAGTTCAACCTTTGGTTTCGTCCTCGATCTTTCACGTCCTGCCATTTCAGTTTACTTTTACTTTCTCTCATGCTAAGTTGAGCGTGCCAATTACCTAATACGAATCGCACTGACATATTCTGTATGTTTTCGAGCGTATCAACCAGCTCTTTGGTGTAGGGATCCACGAAAACACATGCGTACTCCAAGATTGAGCGCACATGAGTGAAATACGGTTGTTCTTTTCAGTTAGATGGAGGTTCACTGAAATTTCGTCTCAGAAAGCCAAAAACATAGCAGCCGTAACTTTTATGGTGTGAACCTGCCTATTTAACCTCTAACCACTCCCTACATAAACTCCTAGGTATTTATATTCCTCGGCCGTTGTCACAGCAGCATAATTTACGGTATACGTATTCAATTGGAATGAAGGTTTTCTTGTAAGGTGCCGTTAACACACTGTTTAACATCCAAAAACGTTTCTGAATCAGCACACCAGGATGTTATTAAATTCGAATAAAGCTGCAGGTATACGGAATCACGTTCATTCGCTATAGTCCGGTAAACTACACAGTACTTTTGAACAAAGCTATAGGGCCAATAGTAATAACAATGCGAAAACCGATTCATTCAGTTCATAGGATGAAATGTACTACGCAGAAGGTGATATGGAACACCATCATTTGCTTTTTTGCAGTCCAAGAATATACAGTCAACCACTTTAAGCTTATCTATTGCAAGAGCCAAATCGTGCGTGAACTCAACAATCTGCGTTGAGCAAGAAAATCCTGACAAAATCCGTGTTTGCTAGGATGCTGGCGATTATGTTTAACCAAATGAGTCATATCCCAAGAGTAGCTAAGCTCACATTCAAACATCGGAACTAAATTAACAGCTAGGCTTCGTCAGTGACAAGGCTCTGTTGTTATCGCAAATTTAAAATAATTTTTTTTAAATAGGCAGTCGTAAAATCCCATGAAGTAACATAGTGCAGGGCATGAAGTTGATCCTACCAATGCACGAGCGAGTCTCTTCTACGTTTATCACCAACAACATAGTGCAACATTGCTTGTCGCAGTTTAATTGTAAGCAGAATAACTTGCGCTTTTGCTCGCACTTGCCTTTCTTTGGTGGGGAGTCCTTGACATGGTGGCGGTTTAGCTCCTGCGTGGTGGCCGCTTGCTCGACGCCCTTGAAGGCCAGTTATTTTGGTGAACCATCTCCATCTCGGATCGGACATCTCTGCCGGGTCGATGTCTCCAATGCTCTCCATTTCTTGAGGGGGCGAATAGCCTCGAGCTGATGCGTCGACGAAGCCGGCGGCAGAGGCGTGGTAGCGGCGATGACTGGCGAGGCTTAGCTCACCCGTCGGTGTGGCACAGTCTTCTTGTGGCAATAAATGACATTTCGATGGCCTAAAAGGTTCCCTGCTAATGTCCAGTGAGTCCTTGCACCTTGCCCGTTCACCGAGAACACTCATTACTGTTTGACAAACGATGTTCGTTCATTTAAAACGTAGAAAAACACGGAGCGGATGAAAAACGCGTCCCCGTCGTTCGGCTCCCTAACGGCTTTTTTCTCCCCCCAGGAAAAAAAACCGGTCGGTCTCCTTCCAAACACGTCTGTGCATGAATTCTCGGCGCCCAGGCGCGTGCCGTTGTTCGGCTGTATGCCGTTTGCCGAAAAAACGACGTATAACCAGATACCTTACGTAGGCCGGTCTCCTCTTGAACACCGGTTGCCAAATATTCTGTGGCCATTCGCTTGCCGTAATTCGGCCGAGGACAGCTAACCGACTGAAAAACGTATATTCTGGGGCCGTACGTCGGCCGGTATCCTTCATAACACTGGTTGCCCGAAGAAAACGAATATTCTACCGCCGGACGCGCGGTTCACCGTTGAAACAACGAATGCACGTCAGCCGCGCTCCGGCCGGTCTCCTTTCGAACACCAACTGCCACAAGAATACGCATATTCTGTGGCCGGTCGCTTGCCGTGCTTCGGCCGATTACCGCTTCCCGAAGAAAAAAACGGATGCCCTAAGGCCGTATTTCGGCCGTTCTCTTTCTCAACATCGGCAGTAGTAAGAGAACTGAATATCTGCCTGCCGGTAAGCTGCCGTTGTTCGTCCGCACACGGGCGGACGGAAAGATACCGAAGCGCTGGTTGCCGAATGTTGGCTGTTCAACGCATGATCGATGGCTTCCAGAACCTGGATGCTGGCCGGACATGCCAGAAAGCGGCCATAGACCGGCCGGTCTTGGGGCACACCTTCTGTGCCGCCTGGGTAGCGTGTTGAAAAATACCGCGGTTACGGCAGAGTGCTTTGTAAGGGCTTCTGATACACATAATTTTTGGTTGCGTTTGGTTTGTAAATATGCAGTTTGTCAACATCTAAAGTAACACCCAGCTTATATCATTATTGATAACTTAGGCGGCATGTTCGGATGAAAAGTGCACATGAAATAACTCAGGGTTGTCCGCATACTGATAGAAATGGGTGATAAAAAAATCGCCTTTTCATTATCTGTATAAATGTTGGACAGAAGCGGAACTATAGTACAGCCTTCAGGAACTTTATTCCATATGGTCACTTTGTAACGGGTGGCGTTAGCAATTTTAACCACATGTCTTTCGGTAAATAAATTAAAAGAACTTAGCATGTTTTAGGCTAACATCATTAGTTTCAGCTTACTAATATTTATTGAAGGAACTCTGTGAAATGCTTGTAATTTCAAGAAATATTCTAATGCTTTTTGATCACTCTCGAATGTGGCATTAGCTACTGACTTTTCTAATAAATACAAACTAGGTCTTTGAAACAATTGAGTATTTTGTGGAAATGTTTATTATAATTTTTATAGGTTTACATTATTTTAATACAACGGATAAAATTGATGTACATTTGCAATTAGGTGGATAGCTTTTAGATGCTTGTTTCGCATTAAACGTACTACAGCAATTTTCATCAAATCTGGGATTTGCCTAGATGTGTACATTCCGTTAAGAAAGAATGTAAATACGGAATTTATAATATTGATATTTTCAATATTACGACGTGTCATCAATGCATAAATATTGGGCTTGCTGGCAAAACTATTGCCCACAAAGATAATAGATTGTCTTCGGTTAATTCCGCTAGCATAGCTATGCTCGTGATGCTTGAAAGCTTAGTTGTGCCGTGCTGTGATTGTACATTGTGTATGTAATTTTATTTAATTTTACATTGAAATGCGTCAGAGTTTTAGAAAACTGGAATCGAACCGGTCACACCGAGTTTCTTGGGCGTGCATATTGCCACATTCTAGTAATATTGAGCCAGCTTTCTTAGACACGTTCTTTTCTATTAGGTCTTTAAAGGAATACAAGTGATTTGGAGAGGGGGGTTTGCCTGCTGAAACTTCTCTGCAAAATACCTTCGTCTCGCTAGTCTAACTTTAGGTGTCACTGGATTACGAACATTATGAAACTCCGCTCTAAGAAAAGAATCGTCGGGATTTCTCTCTTTTTTTAAGAGTTTTCTTTCAATTGGCACAGTCACTTCATTTATGCATCGACTCAGTTTTCTTGGTTTTGTGCTGCCTGATCGTTACTGGCCTGTTCGAAATGCATATAGTTTTATACTTGTAGCTACATGATCGTGTAATTTTATATCATCAGGTGTTGTCAGTTTCGTCCAGTGTTCTTGTACGAATTTCTTACTAATGTGTTAGCAGTTATGACCATGCATTGTGAATAATATTTAACGATTTTAGTCCGGCAGCCGTCTTGTAACTCTGCGCAATAAACTTACGATCAACGATTTTTTTCGCTCTGACGCCCGACAGTGCTGTTAGATAATTTGCTCCAGACATAAAATTTCCAATACAGGACCTTGATACGTTACGTGTGAAGTTCTTTTCTTTAAGACCTCCCAAAAACTCCGTTATCCAAGAAAAAGCGCCATAATAAATCAAGGAAATCTCTTGTAAGTGGCCTGAATAATTTTAGGTTGTCGATGCTGATGTCCCAAGTAATTGAAACCTTTGTTGCATAATCTTTGTTTTCACTAACGGCTCAACCTTGTTAAAAATTTCTGAGTTTCACTTGAAGGGCGGTGGTTTATTGCACACAAGAGAAGCGTATTTTTTAATGACAATTTCATTGCTACAATTTCTGCTCATGTTTTTCAAACGTTAGTTTGTCAGTATGCATTTCTTTTTTTCGCAAATACTAATATTCCGCTGATTCTACCCTCGTGGCAATGGAATGACTAACAACCACTAATTCTGTTTGATTGACATGACGTTTCAACAAATGTATTTTGCGTTACTACAAAGATGTCAACCTGCTTTTCTTGTTTTTTGGCTAGATGGACAATTACTTCCCTGCAATTATTTTTAAGCCCTAATATTCTCGTTAAGTAATTAAAGATGATGAGCTATATAAGCTAGACTAAACGATTGAAATATCCTCGTAAAAACCTTGCTTAGCGTTGGTCCTTAGATCCTACCAATAAAAAAAACAAATCCGGTTTTAATCCGTAAAGAGTCCGAACTACAAATTTACCCCAACCGAAAAGTAGTGCTCGCGTATACAAATATATAAAAGCATTTTCTCCAGCAAGTCAGGTAGACATGATTCGAAAGCAATAAGTGTTCTCGTGAGGCTCTGTTGTTACTCCCCTCCATCTGAGATTGAGAAGTTCGCGGGGATATGTCAGCCGGGTTTGGCACTGTAACTCCGCTACGTTGAGTAAGCGCCACAGAACGTTTTAAGTGCGAATGCACTTCTTAAGCGACCCTGAACCTGCGTCCACCTGCGATGTCCGCGCACGTGGAGATGGGCGCGCGCGGCCTGGCCGCTGACATGGCACATACCCACGTGGGGGATTGGCCAAGAATCGGGCGTGAGAAGGGCTAATGCACCTACTTAAAGGAGTACTGACACGAAATTTCAAAGCTGAGATCCGCTCAAGCAATCAAGTACAACGACAACACAAATAGGTGTCTGTGAATAAATGCATCTTTCTTTCTTTGTAGTTGTGTGTATGTGTGTGATCTCTCTTTCGCGAACATTACCGAACCGCGCAAATTCAACTCGTGCATTCGCACTTTCACATTCTTCCCCTCGGGGAAATGCGCGGAATTTTTAATGATTAATTCCAGTGAAATGAAGCCACGCCAGCCTAAAGGAGGGAGCGGAAAAAGAATGAAACCGCAATCGCAGTCTCTCTAGGAGAGCCTTTTCCTTCGCGAATGCCAGGAGCGACTTTAGCAAGACCTTGCCCATACCTGTTCGCCTAATGCGGGCCGGATGCGGCTGTCCTAGGACTACACCTTAAGAGACTGGAGGTGAATTTCAAAGAGCCGAGAACAGGCCCTGCAGCCACCAAACAAATCGGCCGTAAGCGTGCATGTAGTCAGGCGATAGTTGGGACAGAGAAGTTTGTTTATTATAGTTATTAGGGGCGAAGCTCCTTAAGGCGTGGGTCTGTCCATCCTCGACGTATGTATGTAGCCACCTCTAGTTTACTAGATGGCGTGGCTACCTCTAGTTTAGTTCTTGGATTGTTTACTAGATGGCGGTACTTGTATATGATGAAAAGATGCGCTTGGATTGTTTACTACATGGCGTGGCTACCTCTAGTTTAGTTCTTGGATTGTTTACTAGATGGCGGGGAGCGTTGTAATAAAATCCGTTCGCTGTTGGCGCGCGCTCGGAGTCGCCCGATGGATAAGGCTGCAGATGTGCGAGCCCGCGAGGCAGAAGCGCTCCGTGAAGCTGCGCGACGCCGCCGCCAAGATCCTGCCGTACGAGAGCGGGAGGCCGAAGCGTGTCGTCTGGCGGCGCGACGACGCCGCCAAGATCCCAGCGTTCGAGAACGAGAGGCCCAAGCGTCACGGCAACGGCGCGAGGACCCTGCCGTACGCGAAGCGGCACGGCTGTGGCGCGAAGAGGATATCCAAAACGTCAGAGAACGGGAAGCGGCGAGAAAGCGCGCGTATCGGCAGGCAGACCCCGATGCAGTGAGAGCTCGTGAGGCGTCTGCAAAACGCATCAGGCGAGCTCAGCCCCAAGGTGCCGACGCGCGGTTTAAGCGAGACTTTCTAGACGTTGCGTTCGGACACAGATGTAGTGGGCGAACTTTCACTGAAGAGTCACGGTTTTACCGATGATTTCCCCTCAGGAGCTTCGCCCACTCATCATCACTCACCCCGTGGATATGCTGTGAATTTTTTGTTTTCTTTATGTTTTTTCGCAACATAACGAGCCCGTGATTGGCATTACAGGAGGTGCAAGTAAAAAATAGGAACTTTTCACTCCGTAAAAAAGCATGACCTGCGGGTTCAAAACCAGTGACGGTGTGCGCGAAACAAACTGCGTTTGCTTGAAATTTCCGATAAGGCCTATTTCTTTGCGAATTACTAGGATAAAAGTTTTAAGAACCCAACCTTTGTTATGAATAGGTTACATGGAGCGGCCTGTTTCACTCCCGCATCGATCACCATTCTGATGTTTGTGTAGCACACCAACCCAATCCACTAGCGGACCGAAAGGCTACCGGAGCGGCCACATTGTCCCTTGTGACTTCTACGTTTACACCACACTCCAATTCAACAGACATAATATCAGAAACGGCAATAAGCCGCTATCTGCGCGTGCACGCCCCCTTCCAACTCGTGAACGCATAAACCAGCCACTGGTTATGTGCAGATGCCAAGAACATCGCTTTCGGAGGGGTTAGGAAGTTTGCTTTTTTATTAGGGCACCTCCTTTTGAGCACCGTGGTTGGCTTCTATATCCCCAGCCCATAATAAAGGAATCACACTTTAAAGGCAGTCAGACAAAACTTCACAAAACAGCAGTGGGCCAGGGAGCAGCAAAGGAAAGAGATTGTCACTCTTTCTAGCATGCAGTAAAATAGAGTTGCGCACCTGAACAAAAGACGAGAGTGGATTTTGAGCCATTGCGGCCCGTCCGCTGCAACCGTGCGCACTGGTGAATCCAAAGAAGGACCACTCTTTTAAAGCTGGCGCTGCTGGGGCTGTTGATGACGATGAAGCGCTCGGGCAAGGGAATCGAACATTGATGGAAGGAGTCGTAAGCACGATGAATTCCGTCACTGGAATTTGGGGCTCAGACTGAAGTGCTTTGGCGGGAAGCATGACTTGCTGCTGGTCACTCACGCAGGCGTAGAAGGGGTGTGTGCCAAACGTAAGGATCGGTAGCTTCATCTGAACAAAGAATGAGAGTGGATTTTGAGTCGTTGCGGCCCGTCCGCTGCAACCGTGCCCACTCGTCGGTACTTAAGAGTACTAAAATGTTGAACGTCCTGGTAGTCCCATTTCTCAAAATTTTAACTTCACAATTTGAGAGCGTTTATGTGAAGACAAAACTCAACCATAGCCTCTGCAGAAGAGCCTGCCCAGTCCTGCGTTTTCTATCGTGGTTATGGATGAACTTTTACAGGAATGGTGGCTTTCATTTCACTTAAAAAGATTCTACACACCCTTTGAGTTATTGGTTTGTCATATGTTGGTGCGGACAGAGTGAATTCTTGTGCCAGAGAGTGGGGAGGCTGTGCGGGAAGTCCGACCGGGTGGTTAAAGAGGAGTGGGGCGCCTCATTATGAGCTATTTAATTTGTATGAATGCCTTGGTCACCGAAAGTCAGCTCCAACACCCGCACATAATGCTTTCCGGCCTCTCTGGACCGAGAAATCTTTTTTGTCGCCGTCGTTTTATAGTACCTGGATGAGGTACTGTTTTTATTCTATAAAAAAAGGCTCATTGCCAAAACATTCTTTAGTATAAACTGCCTATATACGTTTCTCGCATGTGTAGCCACAAAGGTTTTATTTGCAATTACTCTCCAGTTATATTTTGTCGCAATATAACCATTTCAGAGCAGATATATTGTTATTAGCTATATAATTGTGAGCGCTAAACACAGTACACAGATTGGCACTTTAAAATATTTGCAATTTTACCAATGTTGTGTACGATGCCCAAAAACTGCGGTTTTAAAAAATGATGCCTCAACTGAATCTGCTTGTCTTGATTCGTTACAAATAAGTTATGTATCAATTCTGATGCACAATTAAGATTTTACGACGTGTTTGTTTTTTCAGTGTCAAGTAGAGGATGACTGTCCACACGGGTGCTTTTGCGTTTTTACTAATAACAATTCAACAGAAGGAAAGTGCTACGTAAATGATTACCCTGATAACAATGATTGGTATGATGAAGAAAAAGACTGATACAATAAAATCTGCTCTGTAGCACATCTATTTCCATATTACTTTCGAAATGGCGGCGGGAATTTATGGCAACATTTTAGAAAAATGCTGTGGAGAAGTGCCTTGTGAACCTTTATAGGTGTAAAACATTTTCCACAGTCATTCACGCATGTAATCAATCCAGAAAATTTCAGTGTGTACCTTTCTATGAGAGCACAAATGCTTCCTTGCAAATCTTCACCAATGCGAAAATGCTTGTTTTTCTAGTGTGCGTTTTGGTCAAACTTTTTTTCGCTAATGGAGCCACCAGGATTAACATCATCTATGGTATGGTGTCTCTTTACAATCATTTGTATGCAAAATGGGTGCCTCAATATAAATTTGCTATGGCCGCGTGCAAATATGCCACAGAACACATATCCCATACTCTCTAAAAGCTCCTTTCTGAGCGCAAACCCGCACTGTTTTGACGCATGAAAAATATGCCGCCCACTTAGACTGTAGCTTTCAATGCCCCACTACGGTGTTGACGTCCGAGTAGAAGACATTTCAGGCAACCAAACTTTACAACGTACTACAGAAAAGCCAGTTGCACACAACGGGTTTTTGTATTTTCAACTCCGAGTAAAACACCCTGCGGTAACGCCAAATTTAAACAATTTAGTTTTAAAGCAGTGTGTCATATATGAACCACAGTACATGACGATGTGGTATCTTTGAACATCAAATGAATCCATCCTATTAAAAATGTTGCTTAATAGTACACACAGTTAACGATGGTGGTGACGAAATACATTCTCTAAGCAGGGGTGGACATTTCTCTGTTTTTTTTTAGTGCGGGGTTCGCACAGGCTTTAAACTCTGGCTATGTTGACCTGGACTTGGGCCTTAACCTTCGACAGTTAAAATTTTTATCATTCCTAGAACAAATTCAGCACTTTGGCTTTAACTCCGGTTGCATAGGAAGAAGTTTCGCGTTTCAACCATCCCCCCCTTAACAACACTGCTTTGAATTTTTGTATATCCATCGTAATATGCAGGTGGCATATTAGCCGAACTAACACAATTTTTCGCCTAATAAAGCTAAGGAGACAGAAATTCAATTTTATGTTGGGGAAAACTCTAGCGCTTTTGCCTAGACAGCAACCTCCGCGGAGACAAGGAAGGTCAGCACTGTCACCTTTTCAGATGGAAATAAGAGATGGGCGCGTACTGTTGCATCAACATCACACTTTGCGTGACCAAGATACGGAGATGATGACATTTTCGATCCAGGCTTAGTGAACTGCGGGAAGCACAACTCTATCGACATCCACGTAGGTGAAATCTTCAGAAAGGACAGCCCATAACTTATCGAACGGCATGCGTTAAGCGCTTGCGCTATATACCAGCTGCACCGAAATTGTGCATCACAGAAAAATTTAGCACCTTACAATAACCTGAAGGGGCCCCCAGTGTCAGCCATGTGTCGGTATGGCAGCCAAATTCAAAACCACCGCCTATGGTGGAAACGAAGCGGCCACAGTAGGAGCAAAGACGAATGATTTTCAGGGGCTTGGCACCACCAGTACCAATCCTTGAGCAGAGGACACATTCAAGCCATGGAAGTTGGGGTTGCTCATGTCAAGGCCAGCGTCGCATGCAGCCTCCCAAGTACCAAGTCAGGCATTCCTGGCGGGGCCGTCTCGACGCTTCGCGCGATAAAGCGGTCACTGGTTATTACGACCAAAAACACCCTAAACCGGGGCTTACCCTTTCTCCTCTACCACCTGAAGCTCCTCACTAGGGTAGTGCTACGTATACAAAGGCAGTTAGGTCCGCAGATTTTCAGCAGCGTCATCGCACCGCCCCAACTCCTTACTAACCACCTTCCGTTCTGAACTTAAAAAAATCCCACAGCAACTTCAAGTAAACTAAGACTCGCATTGAAGAACTCAATAAACATAGCAGCCCATATTGTCACGAAGCCAGGGACGACGCAGTTGTTTTTGGAAAAGAAACAAGTTTATTGGAGCGAACTTGTGCTCCCCTAACAACTCAAAAGAATACAGAGGCGGCGAAACAGCGGTCAACAAAGTGACGTGCGTCGGCGAACGTCGCAGAATCGAATACCCCGGCGTCTGCTCTGACGGCTTTTTATCTTTCGGCGAGCGTGGTTCTCAAACCGTCGATTCGCATCGAGAACATTGTAGATCCAAAAAGATTATTCCGGGCTGTTCACGTTAGATCAGAATCCTCTTCCTATCAGAAGAGATAACACATGCGGCACAGAAAGAAGAATGGAACACGCGCTTCCCTTGGCACAGAGATAACACAGACCGGCGCAGCCGGGCGGTAAAAGCAAAACACAAATAAACAAACCGCATGCATGGTTCGCGGCATTACCCGCCTCGAAGAGTGCATCGACCCGGTGCTAACATAAGCGACAGTGCGAACAAATAAAAAAAAAGGTTCGTCATGTCTGTAGAAAGGCTTTAAGCGAACCACGTGGACGACTTCGGGCCGCATGTGTCGTCGTGATGTGCCGGAGTCACCATCCGGGATCACTTCGTAGGTAAGTTGGCCAGCACGTCGTAGAATCTTGTAGGGTCCGAAATATTGTCGCAGAAGTTTCTCACTCAGTCCGCGTCGTCGAATAGGGGTCCAAACCCACACGCGATTCCCTGGGTGCTACTCAGCGGCTCGGCGTCGGAGGTGGTAGCGGCAGGCATCCACCAGCTGCTGGTCCGTTATACGAACTCGAGCGAGCTGGCGGGCCTCCTCCGCACGCTGAAGGCATCATTGGACGTCGGCGTTCAGGTCGTTGTCTTCTACGTAAGGCAGCATGGCGTCAAGCATTGTAGTCGGCAGTCTTCCGTAGACGAACTCGAACGGTGTCACCTGCGTGGTTTCTTGGATAGCCGGGTTTCACGCAAACGTGACATACGGGAGCACTTCATCCCAAGTCTTTATGTTCAAACGTCGACGTACATGGGCAGTATATCGGCAGTCGTCTTGTTAATAACGTTCCGGTGTCCGTTCGTTTGGTGGTAATACGCTGTCGTTTCTTCGGTGATCCGTGTTGCTGTAGCGTAAGATTCCTTGCATGAGCTCCGCAGTAAAGGCCGTTCCGCGGTCCGTGATGAGGACTTCAGGGGCTCCATGTCGCAACACAACTTGTCTTATGAAAAACTTGGCGACTTCTTGTGCAAGTCCCCCTCGGAAGACGGCGGTATCCGCGTAGCGCGTCATATATGTCCTGTTCTGCTACGACAATCCATTTGTTCTCGGATCGTGACGTAGTGAACGGGCCCAGAAGTGTTCATTCCCATCTGTTGAAGGGCCTTGATGGACGGCGAGCGGGCTTGCAGAAGTCCGGCGGGTCTCGTCGGTGGCATTTTTTCACGCTGACAGCCAAGGCAGCTCGGACGTAGTGGGTGACGTCGGATGTAAGGCGGTGGGCCAGTAGTACTTCGGCTCTGATTTTTTCCAATTGTGGCGGGCGGTGCCGAGATGTCCGGAAGACGGGTCGTCGTGGAACTGACTTCCAACTTTTGTTCTGAAGGTCTGCGGGGATGACAAGAAAGTAATTCCTTCTCGTTCCGGGGCTGAAATTCTTCTTCGCGAGGACGGTGTTTGTCAGGCTGAATGCTGGTAAGCTGCGTTTGAATGGTAAGCTGCGTTTGAATGTTAAATGAACGTTGCATCCCTCGAGGTAGTCGATTATAACGCGTAAGTCAGGGTCGGCACCGCAGCTGGGCGGCTAGGTCGCTCTCCGTCACGATTCTGAAGACCCTGCTGTCTTCATCAGAGTCTTGTGATGGTGGGTGTACGGGGGCGCGGGACAGGCAGACGGTTGTTTGTCGGAGTGTTTCCTGCCGGATTTATATACACGACTGTAACGTCGAACTCCTGCAGGCGCAAGCTCCACCGCCCAAGACGGCCAGAGGGGTCCTTCAAATAGGCGAGCCAACACAGCGCGTGGGGGTCTGTCACAAACTTGAATGGTCTTCCGCACACGTATGGGCGAAATTTTGAAATCGCCCATATAATTGCCAGGCACTCTTTCTCAGAGGCAGGGTAGTTTTTCTTTTCCTTCGACGGACCACGGCTGGCATAGGCGATTACCTATTCGCACCTGCTTTGTTTTTGGACGAGGACGGCACCCAAGCCTATATCACTGGCATCCGTGTGTATTTTCGTTTCGGCGTTTTTGTCGAAATGAGCGAGCACGGGCGGGCTTTGTAGGCGTTTTTTCAGCTCGCCGAATGCGTTTTCTTGGTCGTTGTCTCAACTGAAAGGGGTGCTATCTTTCGTGAAGCGCGTGAGCGACCCTGCAATGCGTGCGAAGGTTGCGACGAAGCGCCGGTAGTATGCGTTCAGTCCGAGAAATCTTCGCACGCCCTTTTTGTGTTTCGGCCTTGGGAAGTTCGCGACGGCTGAAGTTATTGCTGGGTCCGGTAGGACTCGAGCAGCGTTGAAGACGTGGCCCAAGAACTGGACTTCCTCTTACGCGAAACGGCACTTTTCAGGCTTCAGCGTTAGCCTCGACGTACGAATGGCCTCGAGTACAGTCTCCAACCTTGCGAGGTGTTCGTCGAAAGTCCAGGCGAATACGACAACGTCTTTGAGGTATACGAGGCAGGTGTGCCACTTCAGGCCAGCTAGCACCGTGTCCATGACTCGTTGAAACGTTGCTGGCGCCGTGCGCAGCCCGAAAGGCATCACCTTGAACTCGTACAGGCCATCCGGGG
Source organism: Haemaphysalis longicornis (assembly GCA_013339765.2). Taxonomy (NCBI): domain Eukaryota; kingdom Metazoa; phylum Arthropoda; class Arachnida; order Ixodida; family Ixodidae; genus Haemaphysalis; species Haemaphysalis longicornis. Next base: position 63,588 of record JABSTR010003257.1, on the reverse strand, counting down.
TTATAAATGCAGTCTTCTCTCGGTCTCTCTTGTCTACGTCAATTTGCCAGTAGCCGGTGTTCAGATCCATCGATATGAAGTACTTCGCATGACAGAGGCGGTAGAGGGCGCCGTCGATTCATGGCAGGGGTGCACGTTCTTTTTGTGATTTTGTTCAGTCGCCGGTAGTAAACGCAGAACCTTAAGGTGCCGTCTTTTTTCTTCACGAGTACGACCGGCGCAGCCCACGGACTTTTCGATGGCTGTGATATGTCGTCGCTGAGCATGTCGTCGACTTGAGTCCGGATGGCTTCCCGCTCGTGTGAAGAGACGCGGTACGGTGACTGTCGGATAGGTCGGGCTCCATCTTCGTTTATATTTCGGTGCTTCGTTACGGGTGTCTGACGTAATTTTGAGTTTGCCGAAAAACACTCGCTGTAGCGACGGAGCAAATCCAGTAATCTGTCCCCATTTTCTTGCGGCATTGCAGGGATCACGTCGAAAGTTTGCGGCAGCTTGGAAGCATCTGCGCGTGAGCATTCATAGTTAGCGACCACGATCAGTTGATTGCTTCTTGCGTTTCTTCGAGGAATGCAATTGCAGCGCCCTTGTTTAGATGCTGGTACTGCTCGGGGAAACTGGTGATCAAAACATGGGATTTGCATTGCTTAAAGCGGGCAATGCCTCTTGCGACGGAGACATCGCGGAGGAGAAGCAACCTTTGGTCACCCTTTACGATAGCGTTGATGTTAGGAACAGCATCCTCACAGTATTCGGCGATCATCAAACTTGCGCGGGGTGGCAGAGTGATGTGATCGACGGCGATCCTTACAGCAGCACGGTGATCGGGGTTCAGTGGCGGCGACGTGGAGTGGTCAGAGGAAAAAGTTATCGACTTGGTCTGGAGATCAATTATTGCGCCGTTCTCCGTCAAAAAGTCCATTCCGAGTATTACGTCGCGGGAGCAGTTAGGTAAAATTACGAACGCAGCAGGGTACGTGATGCCGTCTATGGTGACGCGGGATGTGCACGTTCCACTTGGCGTTACAAGATGGCCTCCTGCTGTGCGTTTATGCGGACCGTCCAATCTTGTAACTTTCTTGAGCTTAGACGCGAATGACCCGCTCATAACCGAGAAATCGGCTCCCGTGTCGATGAGGGCGACTATGTCAAAGCCGTCGATGGACAATTGGACGTCGGACGCTGCCTTCCTCGAGTTCCGGGTGCATCGGGGCGTCGGATCTCGGCTTGTGCGTGTTCACGGTCGGGTACTTTGCGTCGTCGTTGTTGTCGTCTCAGCGGCAGGTTTGGTCATGTCAAGTACGCGTCGCGCCGTGTGGTTGTCGTCGTGTTCAGGAGTCACGTCAGGGTTAGGTCGGGTCGTCGGGATGAGGGCATGTTGTAAGTCATAGTCTTCGGCGAATCTTTGCGTCGTTGGAGGGTTTTCGGTTTTCCGCCGTTGAGCAACTTCACCTCCAGAAGTTGCCGCCTTTAGTTTCCCACGCGTGGGCTGGGGGACCTTCCACGTGCGAAGTCAGCACTGCTATGGCGGTCCGGCGACTGGTACGGGTAGGGCGACGGCGAATGGTTGAAACGGGCTGGTCCACGGCTGGTGTTGGACAGGTATTCTTCAATGTCAGATGGGCGCTTTCCGGGTTGGCGGCGTGGTGCGTCGGCGGAGAAACCACGAAGTCCGAGTCTCTTGCATGCTCAGCGATGGTAGACGTGGTCGGCCTCTCCGCAGTGTTAGCACAGAGGACGATTATCCGGTGTTCGCCATACGTCGGTCTTCCTCGGCATCTTGTTTCGACTAGAGGGGGTCAGGCGGGCGACAGTGGGCGGCGGAAGGCGGGGCCTCTTGGCGACATGTTGGAACGGGGCGGTGTCAAAGAACTGCTGCGAAGTAGGTCGTAGCCTCTGGCTCGCGGGGTGCTTCGGACGGCATCGAAGTTCCCAAAGCCTGCTGTACTTCTTGCCGGAACACGTTAGTCAGGGAAGCGACTTGAGGGTGTGGCATCGTCGTCGGGAAAAGTTTCCGCAGCTCCTCCCTCACCACTGCAGGGATGGTGTCGCGTAGTGAGTCGGAGTTAATAGGGCCGGCACCAATCGTCTCCGAAACCAGCGAATTGATTGGGCGGTCGTAATGCCTCGTTCGGATTTCGAGCGTCATCTTCATCGTGGCGGCCTCAGACGCGAATTCGGACACGGTCTTGGGGGGGTTGCGAACAAGGCGCACGAAGAGCTCTTGCTTCACACCTCGCATCAGAAACCGTAGGTTTTTTTCTTCAGTCATTTCCGGGTCCGCACGGCTAAAAAGTCACTTCATTTCCTCGACAAAGATCATGACCCCTTCGTTGGGGTGCTGCGTTTGAGTTTCCAGCAAAAGCGCTGGGCGTTCTTTTCTGACCACAGTAGTAAAGGTCCTCAGGAACAAGCTTTTGAACTGAGCCCAGTTTGTCAAGGAGCTCTCGTGTTTCTCGAACTGAGTGCGTGCTGACTCTTTCAAGTAAAAGAAAACATGCCGGAACGTTTCTGCATCGTCCCACCGGTTGAATTTCCGGACGCGCTCTAGTTTCTCCAGCCATTCTTCTGGGTCTTCGTCGGGGGCTCGTCGAAATGATGGCGGATCCCGTGGCTGCTGCAGAACGACGGAACGATCGGCTTGGTTGACCATGGTGCTGGTTGACGTCTTTCTTCTTCGCTTTCTCCGGTAGCAGACCGAACTCGGGTGGTAAATCTGGCCGGCGGAGGCTGGGTCTTGTTGGACTGTCTTGGCGGCTTTCAGAGGTTGTAGTGGGCATGAAGGGTGCTACCCAGCACCTCCACCAGATGTCACGAAGCCAGGGACGACGCAGTTGTTTTGGAAAAGAAACAAGTTTATTGGAGCGAATTTGTGCTCCCTTAACAACTCAAAAGAATACAGAGGCGGCGAAACAGCGGTCAACAAAGTGACGTGCGTCGGCGAACGTCGCAGAATCAAATACCCCGGCGTCTGCTCTGCCGGCTTTTTATCTTTCGGCGCGCGTGGTTCTCGAACCGTCGATTCGCATCGAGAAAATTGTAGATAAAAGAAGATTATTCCGGGCTGTTCACGTTAGATCGGAATGTTCTCCCTATCAGAACAGATAACACATGCGGCACAAAAAGAAAGAACGGAACACGCGCTTCCCTTGGCACAGAAATAACACAGGCCGGCGCAGCCGGGCGGTAAAAGCAAAACAGAAATAAACAAGCCCAATGCATGGTTCGCGGCAATATTGTAACAAAGCCAAAGATGACGCAGTTGTCTTGAAGGAAAAGACGCTTATTGGAGCGAATTTCTGCTCCCCTAGCAACTCAAAGCATATACTGGCGGGGAAGCAGCAGTCAACAAAGTGACGTGTGTGGACGAGCGTCGGCGATTCGTATACCGCGGTGTTTGCTCTGCAGGTTTTAATCTTTCGGCGCGCGTGTTTCTCGAACTGTCGGTTCACATCCAGAACATTGTAGATCAAAGAAGATTATTCAAGGCTAGTGACGTTAGCATTAAACGCTCTCCGTAACAGAATGATACAACCCTTGCGGCATAAAAATAAAGAATGGAAAACGCGCTCCACCTGGGACACTAATAACACAGCCGGACGCGGCCGCGCAGTGAAAACAAAACATCAGGAAACCAACCCAATGCCCGTTTCGCGGAAATATATATAGCAGCCGATAATACAGCAGCGTTTATATAATATATAGGCGATAATACGACTCATTAGAGCCGCCGATAATTTTCAAACCAATTTGATACCGATTACGCTCTGGAGCTCTGGAAAACAAGGCGCACAATTTTTCAGCTCAGCTTGAAGAAGATTCTCTATGACAACCACAGTTTCCCACTAGCATCAAAGCTGCCGCCCACTTCAGCCCACACATTTACTTTCTCTTTGCTTGCTCTAGCAAGGTTGAACCAAAGTGTCTTGTTTTTTAGTTCTTGGCTGCCACCACCACCCCACCCCTTCCTTAACCAATATCCCTCTGTTATATTAGATGACTCCTGCCGAAGCTCGTATGCGTGCCACCAACACTTGTAAAATCCGAAATCTTCAAACTTTCACCGTTGGTAAAGTGAGCTAGCAAAGCACATTCACCAGTAAAATACTAAGTATGATATCACACTTCACTTTTATATTATACCAGACGCACTTGGAACTATAGTTGGTTACTCAACAGCTTTAAGGGAAATCGTGGCAGACAATACGTGGCATACAATACCACTTCATACAAAACATACCCCGCTATCACCATGGGACAGTAACTGCTGCAACAGAAGAGCACAATGAAATCGCTCTGTGACCATGTCAAAAGGACCCGGCCAAGGATTTGGGCATACGCAAACACCCCGCACTCTTGAGCCATGTAATATGTAACATAGTTGCACCTAACGAAGTATCTTCACACGAGTCGGAGCGTTATCACAAAAACAGCAGAATTGCCTTACTTTACCGAGACAAACCGTTTGTATTATTAGCGAAATTGTTCCTGCATTTTGCATCGGACATTAGCCGATGTCGCCTTCAGCCCATCATCTATGCTATCGAAACGAAGACAAACATTCCTCACCCGTTTCCGACGCGTCTTTGGTGCCAGTTTACTTAGGAACTAATTCGCAGGAAGCCGTTTGTGATATTGTCAAAAATATACGCAAAAGCACTGCTGATGCAGTGAATCACGATAGCTGACTATACTTCCGCACTATTCTACTTTGGAAACGTTGGGATGCGTGGTGGTTGGGATATAAAGGCCCTTACCGGTTCCGTGCGGCTACAGGCACCACAAACCTTGAGTGCGGTGGTTCCGCCTGTAGCCAAGTGCTTCCTGAAATAACTACAACCCAACCGGTGAGGCATCCTTCACCCACACCATGCTCTTCGCAGAAAACACGCTGTTTAGCTCCTTACGGCACAGACAAATACCTCGTTGACACCCAAATAGCGCACCTCATCAAGTCGTACTCTTTAGAGCAACCCCCACCCCATTGCTATTTATTTATTTTTTTATTTATTTTTATACCTATTTATTGAGTTATTTTTTACATATTTTTATTTATTTATTTATTTATTTACACTGAAGCTCGTTTACGGTCTATCTATGGAACGAATGGGGTAGAGACCGCTACAAGAACACATAGTGCAATGTTGCGTTGCAAGTACTTTGGTAAATGCACACATGTTGAGGTGTAAATTTTTGAGCGATGAATTATGCTAGACATGATGAAACCTTAGAACGTGATGGCAACAAAGAGAACACAGCAAACACGAGAAAATAGAAAAAAACAATCAAAGGGTATTTATGGCAAACAAGAATTCATTCAAGGGCGAAGAACGTATGCAACCGGTAAATTATTCTAACGTTCAAACCGGCGTGGAAAAAAACTACATTTGAACAAAGAATCAGGCGCAGCTTATTCGCACCCCCGAAGCCAAGTTTTTTTTCCGAAAAGGAAAAGAAAACATTGGTCCTCCCATCAGGCGGGCGGTAAACGACAAACACGCATTTTACTTACTCAAGTGCTAAGACTTCATAATCCTAGGTAGCTATAGAAAGCTTTGCGAGCTAGCGGCCCTATAAGTGCTCTGACAGGAGCTGCTACAGGCCCACACCGCGTCCATAACGTCGGTTCACAAAAAAAACGTTTTGTAACTAGGGAAGCGCATCACTTCGTTTTCTGATGCACACCATGTCTCGGTGATCATGAGTACATGAAACCGGAAAGAAATTTTATTAAAAGGTGTGGTCAGTTTGCTATGTTCACTACACGCAGATTGCGCATTTCCGTGCATAAAAATGTAATCAATATACTAAGGAAAAACAACGTCGCTGGGTGTGACCATAAAAATACGAATGCGCAGGATGCGCTTTTTCCGTGTTTTTTAGTCCAACAATATTTGAAGAAACGCTTCACAGGCAATTCGCACAATTCGAGAGTCCTCTGTCTTGCAAGGGAAAACTTTGCCTCCATTTAATCATGCAAATTGCCAGTTTTCGTCCTTCTTAGCGATGGTAATTCCGAGCAGTCTCTTTATCTCAAGACAGAGGAGTTCCTAATGGACACTGAGCCGTTTCAACAAAACCCGACGTCTTTTGTCGTTACCCTAGTATTCGTACCATCTCAAGAACCGCATTTCGTTTCGATTAGCGGTTCAAAGCAACCAAGATGTTTGCCTCGGCGTCGGTTTTACGCTATGGAACCAGGTGACACATCTCGAATACCTCCTTAGCAATGGGCTTACCGGGTGAGCTTCCAAGCCTTCCTAGAAACTCCTCGAGACTCTTCGTTTTGTCAGGTGGCACGTGTTATCAGCGCAATGTTTTTATTGTGGGAGTATTGTTCTTGCGCTGTCGTTTTTCATTTCATATCGTTTTTATTTTTAAGGACCTCACTGGGTGGTATGACATAAGAAGTGGGTACTAAGGATAAGAATATACAGGATACACATGATTGCTTTTAAATGTCTCAACCTTCCTGCAGAAGCGCTGCTGGTTGGCCTTCAACGCCCTCTTCTCAATCTTTAAGTCTTATCATTCAGATTTTATCTCCTCAAAGCATTTGTTGATAAAGTCGATATAGGTTTTCAGTTCCCGTAGTCCCTTGCGAAACTCCGTTTTCAAGTCAATAATTTCAAGTCAACACAAGTCTTCGGAATTCACTCAATCAGGATAGATGATAACTGATGACGACTTGGCAGCAGGGATAGCAGGTTACACATTTAAAAGCGAAAATATTAGAAACCTTTCCAGCCTGAGAAAAAGCAGAAAATTAACTATGTGCTCACGCCACTGTATACCCTGCCGAGTGAGCGGCGTCGACCTCCGAGCGCCTTTTATTCAGTGCAGCTGCTGAGCACGAGGTCGCGGGTTCGATTCCCGGCCGCGGCGGCCGCTTTTCTGATGGAGGCGAAAAGCAAAAACGCCCGTGTGTACGAGATTTCGGCGCACGATAAACATCCCCAGATGGTCAAAATTAATCCAGAGCCCTCCACTACGGCGCGCCTCATCGCCTGCGTTGCGTCGGCGCGTTAAACCCCACAATCAATCAAATCAATTATTCAGTGCAAGCACCAGAAATAGGTGATGTGGTCCAGATGGGTGGGAAATGCATCCCAGGGAGCGCAGTCTTATCAGTGGCAGCAGCCGGGTAACATATTCGTTGATAGCAGCAGCAGCCGGAGACGCAGCGCACACTCCTGAAGAAAAGCAGATTTAATCGCGAGTACGGATTTCTGGGCTAGTTGGTGATGCTTTGACGAAAAATTCATAGCGCATAAAAACAAGGACAGAGAAGAGGAGAGACAACACGGAGCGCACTTTCAACTAACTTTATTTGGAAGTCACGTACAAATATATACCCCCACACTTATCGCATCCCCCTCCCCTCTAACGCCCACGTGTTGCAGCCTTGCCAAGGAATTCTGACTCCTTATCAGACAGATTTAGAGACGCCACGCTCACACACGTGGAGCCAGCCCTAAGAATCATTTCTGCCTCCATAATCTCGCGTACAAGCTGTTCCCTATGCCTGGCTCGGACAACGCAAGATTCGAACAGTGGCACGCAGCCGCAGTCATGACAATGAACCGACAGATGGCCATCCCGGTGGTTGCTAACATTTAATCTATGCTCCCTTAACCTGTCGTTAAGGCAACGTCCGGTCTGGCCGATATACTGTCTCCCGCATGACAGCGGCACCTAGTACACAACTCCCACCGCGCATTCCACAAAGGGCGTGCGATGCTGTTTTCCACACAACACCGGCCCTTTGCGGAACGGGTTAGTCATACTGCACAGTCGATTCATTTTGTTAGGAGCAGATAGTACCACTCTCACATTTATCCGACCGGCTATCTTCTTGAGACGGTGCGATGTGTTGTGCAAGTACGGAATTACGGCTACTTTTTTCTTTTCTGTATTCTCCGACAGGCACTTTTCAACGTTTAAGTTCTTGAGAGAACCCTCAGCTACAGAAACAAGAACAGCCGCAGGGTACCCAGCTGCCAGTAGGCGTTCCGATTGTTCCTTAAAACTACTCTGTATGGTATGACAGCAGGATCTACTCAGGGCGTTCTTAAAACACATACTGGCAATGCCTCGTTTCGTCAATTTAGAATGCGCCGAATGATAGGGTAGCAGAGGCTTGTTTGCCCGGGGATGATAAGACCAACACACATGCTGCTCAGATAGCGTTAGGGAGATATCAAGAAATTGTAGCACCTTGTTATGTGGAACTTCGTGCGTTAATTCCAACGGGTTAAAACATTGCCGAAACACGTTTAAAAGCTTATCAACTGCCTCAGGGAATTTAGCAACGTTGTTGTCAAAGAGAACTAAAAAATCATCAACGTACCTAAAAATCTTTACAACGTGCAGACCCTCTAGGCGGTCTGCGAGGCATCTGTCAAGGTGGGATAGAAACAAATTGCTTAAAACCGGCGCCAAACATGACCCTATGCATACCCCTTGTTTCTGGACATAATATTTTTCATCCCATTCGGCGATGGTTGACTGCAAATAGAAGCCTAACAACTCCAAAAATCCAACAACCGTGACATTTGCAGAATTCTGAAATCGCACGGCTCCAAAACAATCAATGCTTTCCTCAACGCAATTCATGAGCATCTCTTGAGGCAACGAATAGTACAAGTCTTTGATATCTACCGAGCAAGCTAGGAAGCCTTTGTCAAAATTCTGTTTTAGGAAATCTATGATTTCATCTGAATTCTTTACCATGAAAGGGTCGTTAATATTTAAAAGGTTAAGTTTCTCCTGCAGAAACAGTGCGACTGTCTTCTGCCAGGTACCATTTTCCGAAATAATCACTCTCAACGGGCACCCTTCCTTGTGGCTTTTAGCAGTGAACATGACTCTTAGAGAACCCGACTTGCTTTTCTCGACGCTTTTTGCTAGCCGACTCAGATTCAATTTGCTGCACAATCTCTGGCTCTCTGATTTCAGCTTACTCAACGAAACATTATGCCGCTGTCATGCGGGAGACAGTATATCGGCCAGACCGGACGTTGCCTTAACGACAGGTTAAGGGAGCATAGATTAAATGTTAGCAACCACCGGGATGGCCATCTGTCGGTTCATTGTCATGACTGCGGCTGCGTGCCACTGTTCGAATCTTGCGTTGTCCGAGCCAGGCATAGGGAACAGCTTGTACGCGAGATTATGGAGGCAGAAATGATTCTTAGGGCTGGCTCCACGTGTGTGAGCGTGGCGTCTCTAAATCTGTCTGATAAGGAGTCAGAATTCCTTGGCAAGGCTGCAACACGTTGGCGTTAGAGGGGAGGGGGATGCGATAAGTGTGGGGGTATATATTTGTACGTGACTTCCAAATAAAGTTAGTTGAAAGTGCGCTCCGTGTTGTCTCTCCTCTTCTCTGTCCTTGTTTTTATGCGCTATGAATTTTTCGTCAGATTTAATTGGTGTTCACCCCGCTGTCTAAGCTGCCGACTCACTTTTTGTTGCCAAGATATATTGAGTTCATATTAAGTTGCTCAATATGTGTAATAAAAGCGAAAATGCCCATGTGTTCGAGATTTCTGTGCATGTAGAGATAACATGGTGGTCAAAATTAATTTGTAGCCCTCCACTACGGCTCGCCTGATTGGCTGTGTAGCGTGGGCGCGTTAGAGAGCAGTATTATTCAAATCCTTTATTGCCTATTTGCCTAGAAAACAACATGTAGGTGCTTCTGCCGGCGTTGAATCGAAAACTTTTTTGGTCGTCCCTTTCGACAACCGGTTAACCCCTATTTTTGCCTGATTTCCATAAACTGCTAGGTTACTATATTTGAAACTTGTTTGGAGGTCATCCACATTAATAGATTAGAATATAGAGCGTGGCGAAGCATATATCAGAGAATTGTTTTGACACAAAAAGGGTGCAAATCAAAATACCACCCTGACGAGCGCTAATTTCTTAACTAAATTTTTGCGAGAGCGGGAAACCTGCGCGAACTCCGAAAATACAGTGAGTAATGTAGCGTATGATCAAGTTTACACGTTTCTACACATTACAGCTTAACGTAGGCCCAGTCAAATTCTTTGGCATCATGTGGCATCTTATTCCTGGTCCTATTATGAAAATACCGACATTTAGGATTGTTCCTAAACAAATGCATCCCGTACATTGCACTCAAAGCCACAAGATTGTCGTAGGGGGAACGATCTACCCGAAAGCATGAGTGGTTATTATCCAGTACACCGTAAAAATCCACGAAATATATTATACGCTCGTTGATCATCTGTTGTAACAATTTACGCAGGCAGCTTGTGAGGGCTATTGGCCTGTAGCTGCTAGGTAGACAAGGATCTATTTCTTGTTTGAGCAAAGGAATTTCAATACCCTGGTTCCATAATTTTGGCAGCCTTCAAGCATGCCATACAAAATCAAAAGGGTAAAGAATTGCTTCGTGCGTGTCCTATCTGCATGTTTTATTATCTGATATGTTATGTTCTCTCTGGTTATTGAAAAAACGTTTCCGGGCTCTGACAACAGAGTTCGTCTTTGTCTTCTCAAGGAGTCTTACGGATCTCGTATCAGACTAAAAGTACAATATCTATATCACCTGGAAGCTTCGAGGTAATTCTCCTGTTTTCGCCAATGGGAGAATGTTGAAAAAATTATTCCGGTTAGTACCTTCAAACCACGCACATATCTACGCGGAGACTGGATGACAGGTTTTCTAACAAAGTATTCTGAACGTACGCACGACCTTCTTTTCCTTTGGCTGTTAGAAAAAAAACAACTCATGTTCAATTGGACTGTTCGACGGGTTCTTGACTCTTGTCTTTCGAAATATTGGCTTTTAAAAACGATAGTATTTCTTGAAAAACTTAAACCTGAAAATTTTGGTCTGGTGGTCTGTCTGTCTCTCTGTCGGTCTGTCTGTCTGTCTGTCTGTCTGTCTGTCTGTATTTTTGTGACTCGATTCTCTGACTGCAGAGCCCCAAGTTGACGGTAGAGCTGTAATAAAGGCTGAGTGGAAATGATTAGGCAGTTTTGGAATAGGAGAACATGGCGTTGTGGGCCCCCAAGAAGGTTGGAGAACCGAAGCGCAACGCCGTCGCGCATGGCGAGTTTTAAAGACGATAGGTGTTGGAAAAAGTAGTCTGGTTGGTAGCTTCAAATCAGGACCAAATGTACGCGGGTATTGGACCACAGGTTTTTTAAGAAAGTAGTCTGAAGGCACGCACGACCTTCTTTTATTTTGGGTATGTGTCAAATAAACACCGCATGTTCGATGGGACTATTCGACGGGTTCTAAACTCTGGTGTTTTCGCAAAAGTTTGGTGCTGCAACCCCACTGAAGACTCGACAAAACTTCTCCTGAAGACCACTGAAAAATAAGCTTGCATGATTGAGCAACAAACGGTGCTTCTACAATGTGTTTAGCCCCTACCCTACGCTTCTAGCTGCCCTCAAGCCTCACGCCGCCTCCGCCTACGCAGTGGTGTGCTACGCCATCCCTAAATATGCTGAGTCGGTTCCACGCCAATGCCCTCCACAGAATGTATCGACACCAGCGCAAGCAGGCCACCCCTTCGTGCGGGTGGTATGAAGACCAGAGCGCTTTGTTGGACTCCCAGCCTGCCTCTAGCGGTAAGCGGCAGAACCTTTTGAATGTTCTCGTGATGAAGGAATCAGCACTTCGAGACAAATTCAAGACACCACTGATGAGAATAATTTAAAATTAGAATGGAAAGTGGCGGAAGGGCATTACGCTTCGATATGTGTGGCAAAATCCAAGCTATGTCGAAGAATCCAAGAAAGTCAGCGCCCACAAGCATCAAACAGCCCATTGAACAACGCAGAGCCATAGAGCGCACTTCGTGTGCACTCAAGCGCCTCTATCAAACTCCCCGGACTGGAACTAGGCAAGTTAGACGGAACCATTCAAGGCTGGCGTTCTATTTGTGACCAGTATGAGGCAACCATACACCAGAAGTCGCAGCTGTCGACGATTGAGAAGTATAAATATCTTAAAGGTTACCTTGGTGTTAAGGCACAAGATACGGTCAGTGGACTTTCCTTGACTGAACCCAACTGCCAGATAGCGGTAAATCTTCTCGAGGAACGCTTTGGATGGAATTACCTTGCAATCAACTACCACATGACTCGCCTCCTACAACTACAGGCTGTTCATTCAGCGGAAGACGTTGGGTGCACTGTGACCTCTTTACGAAGATGTAGTAAAGAATATCAGACGCCTGGAAGCACTAGGGGTGAAGCAGGAGCAGTGCAGTGTACTCCTCAGGGTGGCTGTTGAGAAGCGGCTACCTGACGACCTTCTACTTCGGTACTGTCAACAGAAGCCTGAGAAAGATGACACTCGTAGCACACTTTCAGCACTTTCAGACTTCCTAAAGAAGAAAGTTCCCAGCAGGGAGGAGCCAATAGAAATCACATAGGACGGTTCAACAGTCCAGAAGAAACTCCATTACAAAGCGCGACGCCACTGTGTACCTTCAGCAGGCTTCTTTAACACCACTTTCAGAACGGACAAAGAACAGTGTTATTTCTGCGGTTCTGAAGAACACACTTTTACCGCGTGTGACAAGAGGTTAACGTTAGAGGAAAAAGAGGACATACTCAAGCCAAACGGACGGTGCCTTAAGTGTAGCGAAAACGTCACCGAGCCAAGGACTGTCGGAACGCGAGATTTTTCCGTTGTCTTAACTGCCCAGGCCGAGAATTCACGTTTCTTTCTGACTCCAAATATGCCGGTCCTTCGGAAATTGACACCCAGAGGCAGCTTGTCACGAAAGTAATTCAATTGACCAGTGCTGTGTCTCAGGCCAACAATACCATTCTTTTACAAATAACTAAAGTTTGGGCAGGTGGCTTCGCTCAGCCGCGATTTGTCCGTTGTCTTTTGGACGGCGGTAGTCAACGAACGTTCGTCACGGATGACACAGCAAGAAACCTTAGCTTGAAGGAGGTCGGAAATTGGACGCTGAATGTTCAAACGTTCGGAGCAATGGGCCAATCTAAGCAAACTTTACGGCGTGTGGAACTCTGGATTACAAGCGGCACGCCACCGAGGTCATCCTGATCGAAGTCCTCCGGGTGCAAACATTATCCAGAAGAACTCCGTTCTCAGTACCTACTTCTTCTGTAAAAGAGGACGTTCGGGACCTTCACCTCACCGATGATGTTATTGCATAAACAGATGACCATATTCAGGTACTCATAGTATCCGACTATTACTGGAAAGTCGCAACCAGAAAAATTCGGCGCTTACAAACAGGTTAACTGCAGCTGGGACGTCTTTCGGGTGGACGCTACAGGCCCCGTTAAAAACCACGTAGAATATACGCGGAACTTTTTTTAGTGGCGTCATTAAGGTGTTGGTTCAGAATTTCAGTGACCACAACGAAAATTTTCTAAACAGCTGCAAGCATTTTGGGAGGTTGAGCACATGGGTATCCTTAACCAGAAGGATGAATAAACTGTAGAGGATGTAGTTCTGCTGGAATTGAAAACAAGATACGGAGAAAAAAATGCAAGTATGAAGATTGTCTTCCCTAGAAGGATTACACACCGGAGCTTGATTGAAATTTAATGAAATATAAAGAGAGGCTGGCCAAGCTCACGCGACGCCTTCAGAGAAACGAAGAGTGAATTCGGTACAATGCGACGATACGCGAATATGTTGAGAACGATTTTGCCGAACCCGCAACGACACGAGAGACAGCCGGCCCAATTGACTACTTGCCGCACAAAGCAGTCATCCGAAACGACAAGGAAACATCCAAGACTCAAATTGTCTTTGATGCGTCATCAAGTTCACCTGTAAAACTGTCACTGAATGACGTGTTACACTCTGGTCTGAACCTAAACCCGTCGGTACTTTTCCTGCTCCTGAAGTTTAAGATGTAGAGAGTCGCCGTAACAGCCATCACAGAAAAGGCATTCTGGCAAAATTTCATGTTGGAGAACGATCGTCACGCAGTTCCGTACTTTTTGTAAGAACACCATCCGACTCTTGGGCAGACATTGCCAAAGCAACTGGTTTGGAGAATAAACCGTGTTCCTTTTGGTGCTACTTCAAGTCCCTTTATACTGAGCGCCACGCTACACTACCGTTTTGAAACCTCCACAGCTCCGCATGATGAACTTCCAAAGGCCATGAAAGATCAAATTTACGTTGACGATTTTGTGACCTGTGCTGCATTTACGGAGAATGTCTTGCTGTTATGGGACAATGCTGCCTAAGTCATTACAAAGCAGGTATGTGCTTCAGTAAAATGAAGACTAATGAGCCGCAACTGAAGATCGCTGCTTAAGCGGACAACACCGTTACCTCTGATGTTGAGTTCACAATCCCTCAAAGGAAGAAAGTTTTATGCGTGTTATCGCACCCGCACGAGGATATCTATGTGTTCGACACGTCTGATATTATGCAACTGGTAGCCTCAATTACGACCACGAAGAGGAAAATGCTGAAAATCACTGGCAAAATATAAGATCTATACGGCCTTATTACTCCGTACACATTGTACGCCAAAATACTCTTTCAATGAGTTTGGAAGACGAAGCTGAGCAGGGACGGAAGTTTGCCGAAAACTTAAAAAACGAATGGGAAGAGTGGTGAAAAGACCTACGTCTTCTTAACGTGATACAAGTCCCACACTTTGTGCTGTCAAATGAATCCAATAAAACAGCCGTCCACGTGTTCCCTGATGCAAGCACCTCAGCTTATGGATCTGCAGTCTACGGGCGAGTCAAAACTATCACTGACACAACGACTAGACTGCTCATCGACAAACCAAGAGCCGCCCTCGCTACAACATAGACCGTACCACGGCTGAAACTTCTTGGAGCCTAACAGGAGTTCGGTTGATGTAAACCGTACAGAATTAGTATGGCATCCGCTGCCAGGTTTTGTTTTGCACAGACTCGTCTGTGGTTCTAGGCTGGTTTAACTCGAGCCCAAGAAAGTGGAATACCTTTGTTGAAAACACAGTGAGTGAGATCTATTCCCTAACCAATACTGAACAGTGGCGTTACTGCCCGACGAATCAGAACCCTGCAGATTTTAACAGGGGATTATCAACTAACAATTGCTAGAAAGCAAACTCTGGTGGGAAGAGCCTCACTGGCTGCTCAAATGAAAGGACAAGTAGCCAAACAGAACATTTTGCGGTGAACAGTACGCAAAAACCATAAAACGAACGAACCCAAGTTCTACGCGCAACTGAAAAGAAGGGTTTCGAGCTATTTGACCTTGCACAGATCAACAACATAATAAAGGTCTTGAGCATCCCGGCTTATGTATAACTTGACCCCTACTCACAAAATAACTGGACCTCTAGTCACTTGCAAAACAGTAAACGCCAAAACATTTCGAATTTACAAAGCTCAAGAACGCGCGTTTCTTCCTCAATATTTGACCCATCGAGTGATCAGCAAATATTTCCCCTACCTTGATGAGAATTATTTGATTAAAGTAAAAGGACGGCTACAGAATTCCGACTTCATGACCAGCGAGCAACATCGAATTGTACTTTCTTCTGACGACGAATTTACAGTATAATTCATTTAAAACGAGCACCAACAAATTTTTCACACCTGCGTTCGGGGTATAGGGTGCTTGATTTTTTCGCTAGCTATCTTACAAACTGTCAACAAGTTGTCTCAATGAAAAATATGACGTCATCTATGCAGTACCTGCGAAGAGGAGTACCGCAGGGCTCTAACCTTGGTCCGTTATTTTTTTCCCTTTACGTGAATGACTTGCCTCAGATACTAACCTCAGCCCACTCTATCATGTACGCTGATGACACTGCCTTTACAATTACTGCCACTCATACTACCGAACTCGAAAGCGTTGCATTGCAAACGCTGACCTGAAAGAAATCTCAGACTGGTATCTTAGGAACAAATTGACAGTCAACACAAAGAAAACTAAGTATGTATTTTCCAGTCACGAAACCGATCTCTCGGTTTGGTTTGGCTGATATCAGCTTAGGTATTTGCCATGTGCAGCTTGAATCAACCAACCGTTTTACGTACCTCGGTGTGACCTTAGATAAGCATATACACTGGAAACATCACGTCGACGCGGTTTGCGCGAAGATTCCGTCTGGCTGCTCTGCTCTAATCCAGTTTCGTGAATACTTCGACACCGATGTTCTGCGAGTCCTATACTTCGCGTTAGTGCACACTCATCTTACGTATTGCATCGAGTCGTGAGGCTGGACATACAATACTTACCTAGAGCTCCTGAGGCGAGCGCAAAAACGAGCTCTTAGAATAATTACGCGTTCTGGCTACTCTCGACCCATCACGTCGCTGTTTACTGAACTACGCGTCTTACCATTTGATCTACTTCGCGAGAAAAAAACTGCTGAATGCATCCACAACATAATAAGAAACACCCTTCCGTTTGACGTATACACACTTAATACTCCTACACGCACAACACGAGGCCCTATCTGTGGAAACTTTATCTTAGCCATAAAAAGAAATGTGTATGGTGCACGTACGCTGGAATTTACTGGTGTAAAGATCTGGAACAGCCTGCCACATGACGTAAAAGTTGCTAAGAATTTTTCTGTTGCAATAAAAAAGCAGTACCTTAAAATGAATTACTCACTTTGAGTTCATGCTTGCCGCTATTATTTGTAAGTTTACTCACACTTATACCCCATTATCGAATGATGTGATTATTCTTACACAATGTGATGACATCCTGCATTTTAAGTGATTGTGGTGCTTCAATATGATGTGTTAATTGTAACTCGAGTTACAAATGCAATTGCCGTTGTTACTGCCGGTACAAATTCAACGTGCTCTTGTTTATTTTACTGGCTTTTAAAATTGTATTCATTCAAGAAATCTGTACTCTAACGAGTGTTTAGAGTGTCTTTTAACGGTTTTTAAATTTACTGTCGACGATGCGTACTAAGATGTGTGTCTGCAATTCTTGCATTTTTTTATTGGACGCCTTACTAGCCGCTGGCTATGGGTTCAAACAGTTTTTGTGTATGTTTTGTAGCGCCACATAGAACAATAAATTGAATTGAATTGAATGCTTGTGTATTTACCCCTTTCTAATGAGGCCCCGATAAGTGAAAAGGAAAGGTCAGAGTATTTCCCACAGAAACGAAACCCACACGTATGTGTGGGCTGGGCTTCTATTCGTATGATCTGCGGGTAGTAAGAATACCTTAGAAACAGCATCAGGCCTAGAAAAACTGCATTTTACGTATTATATGTAGGTTTTGTATTGTTTAAAGCAGTACTTATATTTGTAAACAGAATATTATGAAAACAAATAATAATGATGTTTTAATTACAAAATAAATATAATTATCCATATTATCACAAGTTATTACGAAACTACTTCAAAGTTAATGCGCAAGAAAACATTACCAACGAGCCATCACAAAACTGCGAATAAATGGGACACCAAGAAAGCACAAAAAATATTTATCGCTAGCGCTGCAGTGCATGAGTCCGGCACCCTGTACCACCCATCAAAATTTTCGTGACGACGAAAGCTCAGCCCACAGATATGTATAGGGGCATTTTTCAAGCATGATGACGGGTCGCACACGAAGGAAACGGGTGTATTTTTAAACTATCGTGTTTTTTCCAAGTCCTGCAAATCGTGTCTTATGCTTGTTATTCAGAAAATACAAAAATAGCAAAAACAAATACCAGTTTTTATCTGTCCCAGTTTTTATTGTGCGATTTCTCGCCCCCCGGTAGTAAAATTAGTGACCCACCGAATCCAATAAAGTCTCGGAAGCGTTCGCCGCGACTACCCAGGGCTGTGAAACCGAAGTCAAAAAGGTGCCACTTAGCAAAATAATTTGTTGACCCACACGTTTGTGTGGGCTTGGCCGTAAAGGGATAGAGGAGGAACTGTTATTTCCCACACATTTTTTAGTCGGCAGAAGACTGCTGTTTGTACCAGAAGGTGGAATCTTAGAGCTCCTGAATGAGTCGTCAGAAAGAGAACTTCGGGGATGCTGGCGACGACGGAAAGACTTACTAGAGGCCTTTTGGAGTAGGTTTCGTAGAAAATATATACTGCAGCTGCCCTCCGCCCACACTGTACATAATGCATCTTCCCGCGACGCTAAAGCTGGCGATGTAGTCCTCACTGTGAACGAGAAAAGACCAAGGTCGCTTTTGGACCTGGTGGAAATCGAAAAAACTTTTACGGGCTCTGAAAACAGAATCTGTCTTTGTCTTCTCAAGAAATCTTACGAATATCGTATCAGATGAGCAGTGCAACATCTGTATCACTTGGAAGCTTCGAGGTAATCCTCGTGTTGTCGCCGGCGGGAAAATATTGGAAAAAATTGTACACAATCTTCCCGTGGGGAACCCTGATGAGGATGCGAAGAATCATGGGGGTTCCGTGTTGTTTCATTGAGTTGCTGTTATATTGAGTGATCTGGTGTTTAGTAGCGCCAGAGAGAATTCCACGTGCGGGTCCACGCCGTTTTCAAAGATACGCAAGCACTGTTGTGTGACGGTGAGTAGGCGGTGGTTCTCTAGGCACCCAAACTCGTCCATGATGTTTTTGTCGATGTGGTCGTCTCTGTGGTAGAATCGGTTTTTTCTGTCAGCGCTGGTGAGGTAAAGACTGTTGACGTTGGTGCACCGGCTGAGGTGGTGGTGGTGGCCCGAAAAATGGCGCATACCCACTTAGAGTGATTGGTCAAGAAGAGTTAGGTTTTCATTAAAATCAATCACGTGAGGTAAAATGATGTAGCAGAAGCTTTGAAACGCCAGTGGCGAGTGGCTGATCCAGATTGCATGGTTTTGCATCCCCTCAGAGTTCCCACGTGGGAAGATGGTGTAATTTATTTCCTCCGTTGCGGAACTTGACCTCCAGAAGTTGCTGCTTTCAGTTTCCCGCGCCTGGGCTGGCGGACCGACGACATGTAAGTCAGCGTTGCTAGGGCGGTTCGGCGACTTGTATTGGTAGGGCGAGGACGAACGTTTGAAAAAGGCTAGGCCACAGCTGGTTAGAGATAAATCCTCGTCGATCTCACGGGGTCATTAACCAGGGAGAGGGGGCGGTGCATTGACGGAGAATAAACGCAGTCTGAGGCTCTTGTATGGGCACCTACGATGGATATGGTCGGCTTCTCCGCAAAAGGCAGCACAGTGGATGATTATGGGGAGTTCGCCATAAGTCCGCGTTTCTTGGCGTCTGGTTTTAAACTGCAGGGGCTCGGAGGGCGACAGTAGGCGGTGGTATGGCGGGGCGTCCTGACGACATGTTGGAGCAGGACAGGGTCGAAGAACAGCTACGGAGTAGGTCATAGCTTCTGGCTCCCATGTTGCTTCGGATTGCGTACAAGCCCTTAAATCCTGTTGTACTTGTTCCCAGATTACGCCAGTCAAAAAAGCGACTTGCGGTTGTGGCACCATCTCAACAAGTTTCCGCAGCTCTTCGCGAACAACGGCACGTATTGTTTGCCGTAAGTGTTCCGTCGCGAATACAGGGGCGTTTACGGGGTTCGCCAAACACGCATCGGGTGGTCGATCGTACTGGCTCGAGCGCAGGTCGAGGGTCCTCTCAATCATGGAAGCTTCCGCAACGAACTCAGTCACTGATTTTGGGGGGTTACGAATGAGTCCCGTAAAGATCTCTTGCTTAACGCCCCGCATCAGAAAGCACCGCTTCTTCTCTTCTGCCAATTCGGGCTCAGCTCGTCGGAACAGCATCTGTATATCTTCAGCGGGCACTACAACACCTTCGTTGAGGTGTTGGATTCGCGTCTGCAACAATAGCGCAGCGCGTTGTTTGTGCACAACATTTGTAAATGTTTTCAAAAATTGTCTTGAAGATGCTGAATTGGGTTAGCGATTTCTCGTGATTTTCGAATTAGACTCGACTGGAATCTCCGGTGTAGAAAAACACCTGCCTCAGGGTTTTTCCATCATCTCACAAATTCAAACTTCGTACGCAATCCAGCTTCTCCAGCCACTCTTTAGGCTCGTCACCAGGGGATCCTCGAAATGATTGGGGCTCCCAAGGTTGCTGCAGAACGACTGGATGATTGGCTTGGATGACCATGGTCCTGGTAGCGACGTCTTCCTTCTCCACTTTCTCTGCTAGTAGACCGAGCTCAGGGGGAGGCCTGTTGTTGGCGGGGGTACAAGTGGGGCTTGCTTGGCGGCTTGCACAGGTCTTAAGGTACACATACCCCGTGTGGAAGAAAGGAGCCTAAGCAACAGCAAACAAAAAGAATAACCTCATTTACACGATACCGCTATGAATGTACACCGTGTTTGATCATCGTCTTATACCTTCTCTTTCTTTCTGTCGACCCCTGAATTGTCCATTTCTTTACTTCCATTATCGCCCTATTGTACCGCGCAAAACACGCAAGATTTTATCGGCCACTCACAACCAATGAACGTACCCACTCCCCAACACAGCAAATCATAGGTCCTACGAATGTTGGTCCGTCAGGGAATAAACTCTACAGGTTTTCACAGCACAATACCTCCGTTCCTGTCGATACCGCTAAGTACGTCCAGGCTGCCAGTAGGGCTCGTCTTTTGGGCACACGCCGAGAGTACCGCTGCCGTCGACGTACCCAGAATGAACTTTGCAGCTTATCTTCCACGATCTTAAATTCTGATGGAAATTCCTCATTGGCCCGAAAAGAGTTCTGAAGCGCCTTCCGCTCCTTCTTCGAGCTTACTAATTTGGCAATCCTATTCTTCATGTCTGATGCATTATTGCTCCCCAAAAATTCCCGTTGTGAACAATTTCCATACACCTGCGTCATCCATAATTAGTAATGGCAGTCTCGGTATCTTTGTGGAATCTTTGAACGTCCTTAAAAATGTCCCATCTCCATTGTACTCCCGCAGAACAATCACTTGTGTTTACACCTTCAGGACATTTGCTATATGGGACTTGTGAAGATGTTATGTGGCTTGACGAGCCGACTGTGTTGCTTCCGGTCAGCTCTGAGGACTCGTCAGCTGAAGTTGAAGGCAAGGCATCTTCAGTTTAGATGTCCAGTGTGGCAAAGGAATGTGACATAGTCCCCCCTTTTGGGTTGTGACATAAAATGAGATAGGAGAGAAGTTTCTCGTGAGTGAACTGTTTCAGCAGCGTCCTGAAGATCGCCATGTTCGTAGCACCCCCTAGTCAAGGCAAAAACTCCTTGAAGTTTGCCGATGCATTCAATGTCTTTATAACTTTGCAATGTTCCCTGGTGTCCGCCTTTTCTTTTAACCGGTGGTACTCAATATGTCAAATATCTGGTCTTCATACTCAATGTTGGCTGTGAATTCCTTATTCACGCAGTCGTTGTCGATAACCTGTTCGATTGCATCATATAAACACCTTGGCACAACGTCAGCTCTTGGTATGTCGCGCACATAATTCTTTAACATATCATACACATCTGTGGCTCTGACGGTCAAGCTTGATGTTGTCCTTGCATCGTTCCACAATCTCCGAGCGATTTCCCTTTCTCTGTCCCTTTGTGCCTTTAGGGTTTCAAGCGGCATCCTAGGCCGACTGAAACTTTTTTCGTGCTATTGATGTAGCGTGTGTTTCACTGTGCGATTAGTTTCAGTCTTCTCCTCACCAAGTACGGAGTAGCTCCTAGGTCCCATCAAGGGCGATCGTTTGAGGTGAGGATGCTCTGTCACCGCTCTCTTGTCTGCCCATCCCGTCGGTCGGACTTCGAGAGCACCACCGTGGCTCCGCCAATTGGAACTGTCCTTTATTCGCATGATTGGATTCTTTCTTCTAAAGGGCCGAAGGTCTAATGACTTCGAGTGATGCGTACGTTACCGAGATCTGGTACACCTTGTGGACACCGTAGCAACCGCTTTCAATTCGGTTCGTACCCGTTTCGCCAGCTTGCTGGCCATGATTTCTTGCTTCCCGGGTTTCCAGGCACCATAAAATGTGACAGAAAGAAGTCCAAGCCATAGCAAAGGAAAGAATAACTCTATTTACATGAGACCGCTACGAATGTAAACTATTTCTGATCATCGCGTTCTTCCATCTCTTTATTTTATCTTCTTCTTGTTCGTCTTCTTCCTCTTTTTATTTAACGTCCGCTTGACTCCTGACGCCGTTTTCTTGAATGCCCTTGCATTTTCTAAACAAATTGCTCGAAATCGGATCCTTTATTGACACAAAGTGCAGAAAACACACTCCTAATGCTTGTGAACTGATCGATGTGACCATTTCCAGGGCACCGCTCGGAGGTGGCGCATGCGAAGAGTGGTATGTAACTCCTGAAGAGTTCAGGAAACCATTTTTAAGCAGGCCTGCGGAGTCTACCCTACCATCTGTATTGTAAAACACACCTCTTTGCAAAGACAAGGCAGGAGAATAAACTGAAGGAATGCTGTATACAGATGTGCCACAATCTTTCTTGATAAGAAGAAAAGATGGCATGAAAATTCTACGCCCAGAAAAAGCGTCAACATAATGCTCCGATCGAGGACCGGGTATCAAGTTTGAAGGAAATTCTTTGCCTGCTGGGAAAGCAATTTTAACGTGGGCGAAGTATGAGAGGCCTTGCAAGTGTGCCAAAATTGCTGAGGCCAGGGAGTCGAGGCCAACCGGTTGATATGGCGCGAGCTTCCTATTTTCGCACTGGCTTCATTTTCGAAATCACGCCCAGTGGAGTCGCACACAGATCCTATAAATTGTCACAAGTCAAAGCAAAGATAAACAGTCACGAAGCATACTTGGAAAAGAAAGTCCAACGTGGCGAATGTTTGGCAGCCGCTGGTTCATATGAATCTTGAGCATTGTCTCTTTCTGTGTTCTTTTAGCCGCTAGGCCTTCATCTTTTTAGCGCATCGTGCAATACTACCTCAGGGAATGGTTGGCTGTAGTTGTTATGGCCGCTATGATGTCGTTATTAATTTTTTCGAGCGATGGTTCTGACGTTCCCTGAGAGTAATACTCAACAATGACACCCTGCTTTCCCAGTTCAGCCATGTGCGCAAACGTATATGCAATTACAAAATTTGTTGAATATGTTTGCTTTATTACGGGGGCCTTTCACGTTTTTTATATAAATAAAATGGCTTCCATTAGTTCTGGTGAAATTTATGTCTAAGTTAATAAAAACAAAATATTACAGACCACCTTTTATAAGAAAGCCTCTCACATAAGCTAGATGGGTGTTCTTACAATTCAGTTCGGAGAGCGCGGATAGGCTGATATTTTTGCTCTTATTCTTGGCAGTGACTGTTCTCCTGACGACTCAGTTGCATTTATTTTAATGAATGTAACTGCAATACATTTCTACTACTCCTACAAATTTCTCTCTTAAAGGCGTGTGCACCATCTTAGGATCAGGCGTGGGTTTTCTCTTGTATACTGGACACAGCCTTATGGAGTGGGGTATAACACTTCTGGGTGATGGTGGCACTGCGTTCTGATATTTTGAGATAATGAGTAACGACATATTGTAACGGGACATATATGTGGGGTTAATGTAACGTGGTGGCAGAGCAGATGAGGCGAACAGTGATGAACGTGAAGAATCTATCTAAAGTATTTACATCGCGGCGATCCGACAGCCAGCGCAGGGTCTACAGCACTTTCTTCGTCGTCGTCATGGCTAGGCTCTGAAATGGCCCTGCGAGGATTACCCACATATATGTCGCGTGACAATATAATAAAGCTCTTGGTCATCCCACCCTTCGCACAGAACATGGAGGGCAAACCATTTCTTACTAGCGAAAGCAATGAAGCATGCCTTGAAAAACTGTTAGTTTTCAATGCGTGGCTTGAGTACCTTAGTGGTCGATAACGTAGAAGATATGCGCGCTACCTGAAAGGGCCCGCCCTATCGGCGCCGAAAACATGTTGTCCCAACATCCGAACAGAACGATGCTCTGATTGCCTCCCGAGTATGTGTGAAAGAAAGAGGTTTCGAGTAACTTCAAACAATAACAGGGCCTTTTATTTCCTACACACACCGTAACGGCATCAAGTACGACTGTGATCCACACTGAAGTATCCTTCCTGACGCCTTGGTGCTTAGCAGCCGGATAAACGCATTGTGCCAAATATGCTATATACAGCCGCTCTGCGGATATGCGTTTAAGAAAACGTAAGCGTTGAAACATGTGCATTTCTTTATTATCCAACAAGTGTTTCGCGTGGATTACAAATAATATAGTACTTTGAGGTAGTTAAAATCTTGGAGTGTCTAGATGTTTTGTGACCCTTAAATGTTTCATGCATTCGCCTTATACATTTTGTAACCTTACGAGCACGTGTGCTTATTTACCTGGCAAGTGTTTTTCTCTAATTTCGGCATTCGGCATTCTCCGCTGCCAATAGTTTGTAAATTAGCAAAATTCTGTAAGAACAATATCAAAACAAGCTACTGGTAATAACATAGGCATGTATCCTGAAAATACAAGTTCAACGTACGATACCGAATGTTAACTTAGACTAACAAGGAAAAAGGGCTATTTCGGCGCACTTGGACGAGAGGACTAATATAAAAATGCGGGCACAAAAATCAGAGTCAACACATTCACAAAACCGCGCCGTCAGCAGTACTTATTATCTAGAAATCGTTTTCTCAAAGCAGGCCGAGGTCGGGAATCGCAACACAGCATGCGCGCAGTCAAACAATGAGCGACTATCGGTCAGCCGTACACTTCAATTAGCGTTTGCATAAAACTTGTGGGGCCACACACGCACTTGCTAGAGTTCTGGCTTTGTGCCCTTTCTTTAACGCAAAGGTAAGCGGTATAGCGGGGGACATACAAGTTTTAATCATTATAAGTTTGTTACTTGGTCATATTTCGAGCGTAACTAACAAGCGCTAGTGTTACCAAGGCTGGTAATTTGTACGTACTGCCCATCAGAGATAATCTGAATGTTAAATAGAAGAAAATCAGAAATTTAATATTAACTACCTAAGCTAATAGTTGATTTTTTATGAACCATGCATTTCTTTTCATCCGTCTTTGTCACAAACTCGAGCGTACGACGTCTAAAAGTATCGTATAAATTCTTCATTTTATTGTACAGCGCCTAACTCTTCTTCAGTCGTCCGATTCATCCAGTTGGGTTCTATTCGGCCCGAGAAAGGGCTGGAACTTTCTCGAACGAAGCGACAGTAACGCGATCACCCGCCGGCTCGCCGGCGAGAAAACAACAAAAATAAAACCTCCGTCGCTCCAGTTTCGTCGAAGCTTCCAGTACTTTCGAGGAGGTGCGCGTGGCCTTGCCAGCTCTAAAGAGCGTCGAAGATTCTAGAAGGGAGAAGTGAAGTTATTCGCTGACGGCGGCGGGCGCGTGGTAAGTTGTGCTCTCCCTCTCCGCGCCGGCGCGCCGGCGGGCCTATAAAAAGAGAAGCCGCACCTAAACCCACCAGCTACGTTTGGACGTCGTGATTGACAACGGCACCTGCCAGTTTGTACATCACACCATCGGCGACCCGCGCCCTGGAGGACTCCAACGAGCTCCCGGGCCTCGAATCACCGTGATCGTCTCGGACGGCCTGGCCTACAGCGAAGCCACGCTTCCCAGGTAGCCGAATCGCCTCCGACAGCGGTGCATCGTCCGGCCCGGTCGGTGAATATGATGGGACCCTGTCTCTCATATGCATCGAACTGTTCATTTTCTTTAGTTAACTGCTCCGATTCGTAATATTCATTTGTTAACGCTCCTGTTTGTATCATTTTTGTCGAATTGGACTGTTTCTTGTATTTGAATTCCATCTAAGTTGTCTGTAATTATCGATCCGTTATCTCGTGCTTGTGTTTGTAACTTGCCTGTTTAAATATAAGTCCTTGCGCTGTTTTCCGTTCAAGGCTCTTGTTCATTCTTGCCGCTCTAGTCGGCGAAAGCCGCACATCAGACGGCCACCCCCTTTGTCACCTGTGCCCTGTAGATTCGGTGGGGTTTGTTGGCTCTCTTGAGTCGACTCCCCATATCTTCTGACAGTGCACCCTAATTTAAGGAAACGGGTGACAGTCTTGGTTTAGCGCCCAACATCAATAATATTTTCAATATGCCTGACTAAAAATGTTTGCATCCCAAAAGTTAAAATAAAAGCCTAAATTACGTTTGCCGATTCTTGCAGTCTTAAATTTGGAAATGAATTTTCCAAGAACACCGCGCTCTAGATGCCTATTTAAATTCTTCAAAACACTTTTATTTTGTTACAATGAATTCTTTATTCTATAGCAGTTCAAATAGAAAACTTGAAAAAATACAAAAGCTGTAAATGAGCCAAACTGCACAAGAGAATACAAGGAAAAAATAGATTCGGTCACGCGTTTATTTTGGACCGTAAACACGAGAAACTTATTAAATAAAAATATGTCAGGAACTCACTGAGCTCTCAGCTTAAAAAAAAGTGAGAGAAAATAGTGTGAACCGTAATTTTAAGGTCTTGAGAATGACAACCAGTAGGTCTAAAAATCAATAAACAGTGTCAGCTGGTGGAGTGAATTCAACGTGCTGAAAAATAAACTTTAATATATATTGCTACTGTTGACAGAGAAGAACGTGTGGACGACATTGAGTTTGTAAATGTTTGTGTATGTACTGGAACATTTTCTAACACACATAGTATACGATACGGTGGCAAGCTATAAAAATCTATAATATTTTCCCAACAACTCGCATAAAATTTATCAAAAAATTAAAAGCTTAGAAAACCGTGTCACCGCAGGTATGAAATCAAGCTATGGCCTGTTAAGTACGCTGCGAGTCAATAAGTACCGCTCTATCCTTTATTACCAACAAAGCACTAAAAACTGGCGAATTTTCTGGCAAAATAAAATTTGCTAAAGGAACCCCAGTTTATAAGAGGGCGGAGAAACAGATAATTAACATAAGACCTATCCCCATGGTTCCAGTTTTTCCTAACTTGTCACGTCGGTTTTAAACTAGAGAATCGCGACTTTTTTTTTCAAAAACACCATATATTAACATTGTCTCAATACGGCTACTCCAAAAATAATTTGAAGAACTTTCTTAATTTACATCGAGCAAGAAACCATTAACAACATCGAAAACAAACTATACTCCGTTAGGTTATTCTGAAATTTGAATGAAAGCTTTCGGTACACTAACAATCCCACCATACTAATGAAGCTTCAATGATACAGTATAGGAGTAGTAACTATAAAACCAGTGAATTAGTGTCTCTCAAACCGCTGGCACTAGGTTGTAATAAACAACAAAACAATAGCAATGGCGGTTGTTGTTTAACAGGGCGTTTCCCAACGGTCATTTAGTTCTTCCGCTGTTTGTGGTGTTCTTAAACAACATTACCGAAACACAATGTTACATAGAATAAATTGTGTACGCCGATGGCACCAACCTTTGCTTGTGTCAGAAACAAGCAAAGCTGGATATAATAAGTGAATGTTTACCTAGAAAATCTGCTGGAATGGTTAAACAACAGCCTTTTAGGTTGGAACACAAATGAAAGTGAGCATAAATTATTCAGACGAATAAGAAAACGAGATACAACTAATAAGAAAGTCCTATATTGTGGTAACGTATTGGAACAAGGCACGACCCACATGTTTTAGTAGTATGGTTCATTGATAACATATGATGGAATATACACGTCAACAAAATGAAAAGCAATTTATGTGTAGCTGCTGGTAGGGGTATAAAATATGCATTGTTTTGCCGACCTGGCCTAAACAAAGCCTTTATTACTCGCAATTTTACTTCACTTTTTGTTGCCGAATTATAGAACTAGCGCTGAAATAGCTCTCATTTACGAGATATATGTTATATTGCCGAAAAAAAGTTTGCGCTTATGCATGGATTATTAAGTTTTTATTACTGCAAAGCTTGAATGCTGCATGTATATATAACGCACTAGAAGCGCACAAGATATATGACGTAAAACTCTTAGAGTGGATACAAAAAATGTGAAAATTATAACAAAGCAGCTGCCAACGGCTCTTGGACAGACATTATTAGATCTTTTACGAGCAGGCTGATAGCCGCACTACCCAAATACCGCAGCCAGATATTTCACTTCCAGTCTCTTGCAATGTCAAACAGAAGTAGGATATGCCTTGGTTGTTATCAATCTTACCATGGCTTTATCCACGGCTTTATCTGTGCATGCAGGCGGCTTCTGTTTGAAAACGGTGTCATGTATTGCCCTTCTTAAGTCTGTGAAACTTCACGTTACTTCCTGTGTAATGTACTCGATGCATACATCAAAACTCTCCGATTTGATGATATCGTGCGGGAGGGTTAAATATTCCGTTTTGTTATTTTAACCAGTTTCTATTACATGGGTTCGCTTGCATGGGTATAAATGTATTTCTGTGCGGCCTTTTGTCACGTGCTGAGAAGTGCACTGTTTGTGTTCATATAACCGCGAATCATGCATTAGGTTTGTTTTTTTTTCTTTGTTTGTGCCCGAGGCGGTGTGCCTGGCTGTGTTATCTGTGTTATAGGGTGCATGACAAGAAAACGTACGTGTTCGGTAAAAAAAAATGTCTTGCTTGGCCACTACATATGCCTGAACACACAAGCGTCATACAATTGGAATGTCAGCAAATCTTCGCTTCAACGGTGGCATAATATTAAACTCACTATAACCTTTATAGGAGTGAAAGTATTTCAAGTCTAAAACAGAAGTCCGTGTGAATATAAAGGAAATAATTTTGAAAATACAGCTTGAGTGACGTCAAGGGGTCAAAACCTGAACTTGACACCGTACAAAAATTTTTCGCAAACTTAGAAGATAATGAACGCAAAAGCAATCCGCAAATTCGATGACCTTCAGTTTAAAACAAATTAAAAAGAATAAAAAATGTAACAACCTACGTCAAGAGCATCAATACTAGTCGTGCATTCATTTAGTAGATTGACAACATTTAGTAATGAGTGACTAAACACTGCCTTCTGGCGCTCTTTTGCAATCGGTGCATTTGAGCCAATAAAGTACAGATCGTACTCGCATCGTACGGGGAACTGAAGACTTCTGTAGAAAGAGTTAACAATGAGCGATTAAGAGAAAATAAGGAAGGGAGGGGGGTGCATTTTGCACATTCTCTCGCTCTAAGAATTAGAGCCCGGTAAACACAAATACACAGAGGAATACCAACGGAACAAGCAGTAGCGTTGTTCTTCTGTGTGTTTGTGTTTATCACTCTGAAATTCTTTGAAGGAGTACGCTTGAACTCACCTAACAATGTGAATTCCAGACACCATTGCTTTTCAAGGAGTTGATAGAATCTTATTCTCCTAATAAAGGACGTTGCGTAATTTAATGTTGTATAATACAGGTTAAAAATCAGAAAAACTTTTCCTGAAACATTCCATACTGCGGAAGTATGGTAATAAAAAAATTACCTGATCTGAACGGCGGCATAAAACGAAGCATATGCACCTGCAACACATGATAACAGGGAAAGGTATTCTGTTAAACATTTTTGACACCAGTTGCATCCAGTTGCATTTAACTATGACTGCCAGAAACGCCGATTCATTGTTCGTATTAATTCCGTTTAGCGCGGTCATCACCATCATCATCGCCAGGCTACTCAGGTTCACTACAGGACAAAGGCCTCTCCAATCGACCTCCAACCGCTCCTTCTTTCGGTACTCCAGCCCAGAGTATACGCCGAATTTATTTCATCCCTGCATCGCGTTCTTGCTTTTCCCCATCTTCCAGCCCGATTTGTCGGTATCCAGTCTGCAACCTTAATTGTCACCGGTTGTAGGTTCCTTTCACTACAACGCCAGCCCAAATTCATTCCTGTACCGTTATTTGAAATATGTCATCTTTTACTTTAGTTTGTTCGCTGATCCAGGTAGCTTGCATCCTGTCGCTGAGTGTTATTCTTAAACATTATTCTTTCCATGTCCCGTTGAGCAGACCTCAGTCTGTTTAGTTTTCTAGTGGTGTAGTAACAACCAAGCAATTTAAGAGTAGTAAGCAAGTAACAGCTTTCTAGGTGTTTAGTCACCCGCCAGGCTTGAGCTCAGGACGTGCACTTGGGGGGGGGGGGGGGGCGGGAGCGGAGGAACAGAGAACAGAGGTGGCTGTCAGTTCATTTTTTGGGGGTGGTTGTTGAGCGCCACTTCCGCCGCCTCTCCAAGTGCCGCGAAGTGCCACATTTATTTGTTATAATAGCGTAAATTGAGATACAATAGTTTAAATAGACCAAACATTTTTTAAAAGCAAAAAAGAATTGAACTCAAAAAATAGCTACAATGGCAAACCGTGTAACGCGCGGCATTTCCACATTCTAAACAGTAAGCCAGCGTCTCAGCTTATTCCTTCAGAACCGCACGTATCAGAAGCAAAACTGACAAGCGCTGCATCAATATCGCTACAAACATGCACGGCAACGCCGTCCGCCAGAAATGCTTCTCGCTCTCTCGCTGTTTTTTTCTATCTCTCTGTGCCGAACCCAGGCAGGTATGGAGTGCTGCCAGCAGCCGTACAGAACCTCATTATGCCGGTAGTCAGAACAGCGTCGCAGCACAGGGTGCTTAGAATCCCTGAGATCGGAAAGGACGCCTTTGGGAATTCGCCTTGGAAATCTTCAACGCACACACCTTGTCTTGTGAGGGAAGTTTAGCTGTACTAGCAGACGAGTCCTCAGACACTAAGTGAGATAGCACACCGTTAAGCGAAATTAAAAGGAAAGAAGAAGGCGTCACCGGGTGGGATTTTTATTCGACAGAGAAATATCAGGATACGTGAATGAGTTTTTCAACGTTAGTGAGGGAATCGCGGTGGTGATTAAGTTAAGCCAGCGAAACAGGTTAATAATTTTACCCGCCCATGCGGCAACAGGCAGCTATGATATTGAAGCGCAGACAGCTTCTGCGAGAACGTCTAATCAGCAATGATGAAGGCAAAAGCGAAAAAATAGAAAATAGACATAAAAAAGTCCCATTTCTAGAAAAAAAACGAAATTTACTTTATTTTATGCGACAACCCAGGTATCGTGCAAGACGTAGAGGTGAGAAGTGAGATTCGGAGCAGCTATCACAAGATAGTTGGACACAAGCTACAGCTGAATCTCAAATGAGAAAAACAGCAAACTTGTGAAAACTAAGATTTCTTCATGTATTCAGGCAGGGCGAGATCACACGAGTTTAACATTACTCTTCAAAACAAATTTGCCCGTCTGAACAAGCAGAACGAGGTAGTATAGACAAGCTAAATGACAACCTGTCATCAGCACTCAGTGAATCAGCAGCATCGGTGGAAGAAGCAACAAGTAGGGAAGAAACTGCAAAACTGACTAGCAAAACGAAGGAACTATTTGCCAAACGTAAGCACACAAAAGCGTCAGTTACGATGGATAGGATTGAATTATCGGAGCTTTGGAACCGATTAACGGAAGTAAAACAAACGACCTTCTTCCAATAAAAATACGGAATTGTTCGGGAAACAAACGGTACCGTATATCGTTCTTTAATTAGGCCAAAAATACTAAAATTGTGTCAAACGTTCCTTTTCTCAAGAATGAATTATTCCTTGTGTTTTTGGAAAAATTATCTGCAGTAGATACGCCAGGACGCGTAATACTCTGTACGAATTCCCTATTGCTACAATTCCTTATATACAGCACGTATGACTAGGAAAGTAACGCGGCCTCCAGGATGCTGTTTTAAGCAAAATAATTGTTCGCCCCAGCTTGGCTACAAATTTTTACTTGTGGAATTTATGACGACAAATTTTACAATTTCACAAGCATCCATGTGACTGTTCTTTTTTGGCGGAAAACACCAAGTTCAGGCCGTAATGCCCAACCCCATGGACGTAAAATCTCGCATCGAGCGACCGCCGGCGTCGTTCTACAGCTCCGAGCTGACAAGAAGTAGAGGAATAGTAACCACATAAAAGCAGCGGTGTTACGCCTATCTACAGCCTTTATGTGAGCTGCGAGATAACCCATTTCATACGCTGACATCCTCCTTATTATTTTTTGTCGTTTTTAAAAATATACCGCTGATTGTTTAACGGCGGTTATCGGACTGTAGCCTTTCCATAAAGACATGTATTTCTTAAGAACGTTTGCGCGCCAAATTTGAAATACTAGGAAACGTATTTCAAGATGTCAAATAAAAAGAAAATCATGCAGAACATTTGGCAAGAACGAAATTCGCACAATTTTCTCTCCCTAATACTTGATTTCCTACCCAGAAGTGACATACCTTACTCTTAAGGAATGCATAGCATGATGAAAAATTCAACGCACCCTTGATTCTACGGTTATAGTCGAAAGTCACTCGTGAATTGCAAGGCAAGAAAACGGCACATATCGTGGTAAAAATGCTGATGAAACCGTCAAAGCTACGAAGACGTTCCGCCATGCTTCGAACCAGGGACTTTAAAAACAGAATTAGAGAACTCAACCGGTGCGCATTATCAGCATTTTTTAAATGCAGAGCATTTCTTTAACACACGATGTCACCCGGCGTTGTCGGCGTGCATCGGCGTCCGCAACAGCCGTTCCAGGTGCGCCCTCTCCACCACTCCTCTCTCCCCCATCACGCTACCCTCCTCGCTCTCAACAACAGGTCCGCACCCCTCCCCCTACACTATATAAAAAAATAATACTTACCGGCGCCTGGTTTCGATCCCCCGACCCTGCGGGCGGAACGCAAGGTACGTGGTGCTCTACCCACTGCGCCACAAAGCTTTTTTTTTTTTTTTTTATTACCTTTTGCACACACGTAATACAAGTCACGGATAAATTAAAAACCGCCTGCCAAACTTTGGCTGACGGAAGGACTTCAAATAAACATCAAAAGTACATAGCTCTTCCAAAACAGGAAGCCATTCAAGTTCGGGGTCCTGTAACTTGTACACTTCATACAACAACCTGACATTTTGAGCAAAATACTTGCTTACAGTGAGCGCATTGGGGTACGCATGTCGCACAGCCATTCTGGACCTCCAAATGGCGTGCAAACCTAGCGCCATGATCAAATCATACGGGACTTCATCTTCACGCTCAACCGGAAGGAACCGAATGCCATGCGCTGAAATGGGCAGGTCTTTCTTTAACGTTCTCTGTAAAACGTCCCAAAAAATACGGCATCCCAGCACTCCACGAAAACATGTTCCACTGTTTCGGCTTTCGCACACAGCGTACAGATGTTTGAACCAACCAATAAACAGCCCCTTCTCCTCCATCCATGTTTAACTGGCAGCGTTCCTGTATGTAACTTGAAAAAGAAAGTTTTCACGGATGCTGGGACTGCCATTTTTTTCACACGGGATAACACATCCTGCCCAGGACCAGAACTAAACATTTCACGATAACGTGGTACGGGGAAGAGCATCTCCCTCAAATTATTTGTAAGGGTTTTTCTCGAAACAGTGGCTAAATATTCTACCGAAAATCTCACAGTAAGAAAACGAAAGGACTCCAACCACTTCCTTCATATAGCCTTTCACGGCACCACATCTAACACTTACAGAAGAAACAATATACATAGGCAAGGCATCTACTAATGTAATCTGCATTAAAGTGCGAAGAAATGGATCACGTGTGTCACGCAGAAACATAAACCGGTTCACAAGCTGGCGAACAAATACATGACACAGGCCAACACCCCCTGCCTTACTCGGCGAAAAGGTTACTCCGACTGGAACGCTCCCACACCGATGACCAGATAAAGACTTGCGAATACTCTGTGCATTCGCTGCACGATGGACTCGTGAACAGATGAAGCACCTGCAGCACATACCACAGCTTTGCCAAAAGAAAAAGGGTTTGCATACCGTGGCTCGTGCGAAAACAGACATGCGCGACCACCCCACTTCGTTGTTTTTTCGCGCAGCTTCGCCGTCTCGGATTCCCAGTACTCGCCGCTATCCTGATAGCGATCCAGCGGAACTCCGAGATAACGCGCTGGTGTACGCGACCCAAGACACGTTTTCAAATACAGATGGTGTTGACCCCCACTACCCCGTGAAAAAAAAACCAGCACACTTGGCCCAATTAACACAGCTGTTAGTAATCTACAAAATTCCTTCGTTACCGGATATGGCTGGCGCTTACACTCTCCTCGTCTTCACACAAAAAACCGCCACATCATCCGCGTATGTTAGTAACTTCACTTCGCTTGTGTGTAAATAAAAACCACGTACTCCACTGTCATTAATTACTCTTAAACAAAAAAGGTTCCAATAAATTGCAAACAGAAGAGGAGATGCTGGACATCCTTGTCGCACAGAAGACAGTACAGGAATACTTCCGTGACATTCTTGTTGATATCAGTTGCGTGCAGCAGTGAGAGTACGCCATAGCGCACTCCCTGTATTATCACATCACCAACATTTATATGCTCCAAAATACAAAAAAGAATCTCATGGCACACTCGGTCGAACGCTTTCTCGAAATCAATTTGAAGCATAGCGACCCTTTTAAACAACATATCACAACACTCCAGCACACTGCGCGCAACATGAACATTTGTAACTATACCCGCCGCGGTGGCTCAGTGGGCTAAGGCGTGCGCTGCTGAGCACGAGGTCGCGGGTTCGATTCTCGCCGCGCGCGGCGGCCGCTTTTTCTGATTGGAGGCGAAAAAGCAAAAACGCCCGTGTGTACGAGATTTCGGCGCACGATAAAGATCCCCAGGTGGTCAAAATTAATCCGGAGCCCTCCACTACGGCGCGCCTCATCGCCTGCGTTGCGTCGGCGCGTTAAACCCCACAATCAATCAACATTTGTAACTATACTCCTCCCCCTTATGCCACAGGTCTGATGCGGCCCTACTACACTTCTTATAACACTCTGCAATCGTTGCGCTAAAGATCTTCATAAGAATTTTGTAATCTACATTGGCCAATGTAATCGGCCGGTAGCCAGAAACCGACTGAGTTTAACACAGTCTTCCGATTTGGGAATGAGGACGGTGTGTGTGCGACCAAAAGACCGCGGCAATACCTTGGACTCGTAGGCCTCGCGAAAGACCATAAATAAAAACGGAGTAACTATATCTGAGAACCTTTTATAAATGTCCGCACCAAGCCCGTCAGGTCCTGGAGACTTACCTACTTTTAACATCCGATATTGCCGTGTGAATTTCGCCAAGCGATATCGGTCGCTGCTCTAAGTCGTTCCCTCACCTCATCTTCCAACCTTGGCATGACTGTAAGAAGTCTCGCTTGAACTCATCAGTTTTTGGAACTGTGGGGGCTAAACAACTCTGTGTAATGTTCTTGAAACGCACTTTTTATGTTCTCTTTGTCACTGGTAAGCGCGCCTCGCCAATATATTTCCTCGATACCATTGCCCCTCGCGTACCGTGCTTCGTCTTTTATCGCTCGCTTTGTTGGCGCTTCATCACCGGCCAAAAACACTTAGTCGGCGGGTGCCCTCGCCGTCACGGTCGCTCCCCGATATCTTTCTATATCGATGGCTTCTAGCTTATTTTTAATGGTTCTGATATCTTCTTTATATGCCCCAGGCATTTCGCTTTCGAGTTCTAACATGTGTTGCAGATTATTTCTGAGCTTGTTTTCCACTTCCCTCTCTTGCCGTTTAAGCACTGTGCCCCTCTCCATCGCTACCATTTTGCATTCCTGTTTGAATACCTCCCACCTTTCCCGCCAGCTGCTGATTTCGTCGTTTGTTTGTTTTTCCTGCAATTTCCTGTACTCTATCCGTGAATGTGGTGTCTTGTAATAATTTTACATTAAATTTCCAAAGTTCCCAGCTGAACTTCTTACACTCCTCCCTCCTTTCCCCCAACACAAATGAACCAAGGCAGTGGTCACTAAAGGAGACACTATCGACCACGTAGTTCTTGCACGCCGCAGCTAGCTCGAAAGAAACGTATGCACGGTCCAGCCGCGCATGGCTTGTTCCCTGAAAGTGCGTGAACTTTAAAGCATTTCTGCTCCCTGCACAGGGCGCTACAAATCTTCTAGTTCGCAGTCTTCAAGAACTTCTGAGAGGACGCTTGCACTCTGATCGTTGGTCCGCGGCGACACATTTCTGTCCTCTTCGTTCACACACAACAATTAAAGTCGCCCAATAAAATTACTCTTTCTTGCAGGCTTTAAATAATCAGAACCCTTCAAAAAAACCGTCCTATCCCGTGTAACATTTGGTGCATATATACACACTGCACGAAATTCTAATCCACAGTAGTTGAAATCACAACACACAATCCTGCCAGTTTCGCTCGACGTAACTGTTTGTACACGAATACCAACTGAATTTCTAACCAAAATACAACACCCCCCGAAGTTCCCACAGAATGACTCACGCAAACGCTGTAGTCGGCCACTAAAGGGCCTTATCATGCTCTCAGTGCTGCTTTCGCTTTCTATTTTTGTTTCTTGAATGGCCATTATATCTATTTCTTTTTCGTCCATAAATCCTTCGCAGCTGATACTGCTTGCGCCTAGCCCCAAGCCTCTTACGTTTAAAGTAGAAATGCGAAGCGGCCTATTTAAAATGGCCATAATATCGACTTAAAGCACACTGAGAGCAAAATACAACGCCAGCTCAACGAACCCTGGCTCCAGTGTAGCGAACGGCGGATATTCCGTGTGCGTTGCCGTGCCCTTGTCCGTAGACTCCTCGGAGACGGCTGTTCGCTGCGCTGCACTGCACGGAGAGAATCAGGGGCAATTGTTCACATTGCAGGGCCGAACAGGGACGTTACGTTATGTGTCCGGTGGCTTCCTGGGCCGCTCCGCGTTGACGTTGGGCTTCACTTTCAACACCGACGCCCGTCGAGCATGCGTCGGAGCCTTCGCCGGGGGTTCGTCACCGCTCGGATCGGCGGTGCTGGCCTGTTTTTCCTCGACATAATCCCTTGTGCGCTTTGAAGAGCCAGCAAGGACACCTGTCATCTCAACTTCTTCTTCTACCTTGCTTTTGTCCCCCTCCGACGCCAAGAGTGGTGCTTCGTTCACGCCCGCACCATCCGTGGCGATTTGGTTGGCCCTGAACGTCCGAGACTTCGGTGTGCGTTTCTCCTACGGCAGGTGGTTCGGCGCTCGGTGCCACGGCGGCTGCAGGTTCAGGGGGCGTTGCCTCCTTCACACCGCGTCCTCGTCCTCTTCCTTGCCCTTCCGAAGCGCTCTCCGCGTCTTCGGCGTCCATCACGTACTCGGACTTGTGGTCGTCGTCCCCTGGTCCGGCCACGTTCGCGTAAGTGCGGACGCACTCGCTATCACTGTGGCCGTAGCGGCGGCACCGCCCGCACCGTGGGACGCGGCACTCCCGACGAATGTGGCCACTTCCGGTGCAGCGCAAACAAAGCGGTACCCGTCCGGGCACCACGACAAGGGCCTGCTCACCGGCGATCCGTAGCTGGTGCGGGATGTCTTCTACGGTGACGCCTGTCTTCAGTCGTAGGGGTGACCAGGCGTGTCGTCGAGAGCTGCGAAGTGCAGCCCGGCACACGCCAGCGGTCACGGGTCACTTCGGTGACCTTCCCGTAAAGCGACAGGGCGCCTCGCACTTCGTCGTCTGGGGACGTTGTGGAGCACCCAGTGCAGCTTTAGACGTACGTCCTGGCTCCGCGGGGTCGATGATTAGGCACCCTCCGCCCCTTCACTTTGAAGTTCGGAGGCGGTAACCAGCTTCGCAGCTGCCTCGGCGTCCTTGAACGTCACGGCCCACAGGTGGTTCATTTGATAGCGCCCAAGGCCACAACCCTCGGGCAGCAAATTCAAACGCACCAGCGGGTGCGCGGAAGTCTTCCACCTTGTATGGCCTGGCTTTCACGTCGGCGTGCAGAAAAATGGTGTTCAGAACAGATGGTCCGGTTGGCAAATGAGGCCAGAATAACTTGGTATTCCTGGTTTCCAGAGTTATCAAAAACAGAAGACCTGGTACCGCGGGCCGATGGGCCCGCCAAAGCCGCCCCTTGAACGAGCTCGCCATCCTGCGTCCGCACTGCGCAGCGGCCGGAAGCAGAATCACTGCGCCACAAAGCCTACACAGAATGGGAGGCTACGACGCGCCTTATATCCTTGAATCATTAAAAATACGTCAAGAAGCTGCTGATACAACGCATTCACTACCTGTGGGTGGCACGCCGAGGTATATGGTGCTCTCCCACTGCGCCACAAAACCGACACAGAAATGAAAGGCTACGAACGCGGCCTTATATCCTTGACTCATTCAAACTACATCAAGAGCTGCTGATACAACGCATTCACTACCACCAACTCCCCAAACACTAAACGTTAACGCAATACACCCACCCCCTATGCGACGCATTTAATGGAGTCCCCCTCGCGGGGAGATGGGCCCTTTTTTTGTTTTTACTACCTGTTTTCGACGTTGCAGTCCGCATAACACAATAGACATTAGTTGAAGATTTAACGTGGTAGTACGCCACCAACACATTTGTACAATATTTACTGATGCAACTGGTTGTGAGCCATTTGCCCATCACTGCGCTGGTTTTCTGGTTAGAATTGTTCAGGTGGTATCTGGGGTAGTACCCTTTTAAGCCAATCCCGAACGTGGTCTTTCGCTCCCTGCTCTGAAAGAAATTTATATATACTACATTGGAAGCAATGTCGCGTTGCCATTGCATTGGCAACATTGTGTAGCCAAGCCCTGGTTCGAATTCTTAGCGCCGTTAAGGCCAATCAACATTGTAGAAAATGTCCAGAGAGGCAACCGATAACGCCGCGGTCGGTAGAAAGCCAATATATTTACATGATTTACAGGGAACCGTTCGTCTATGCAGCCATCTCTTCGCCTCTCCTGGCCGTCTTCTTCCTGTTCCGGGTACCCGTAGCGAGATGCTCGCGTCGTCTTCTTCGCCATCTAAAGTCTCGACATTCTACCACCCGACAAGAGTTTGTGTGAGCAAGAAACCCGAAATCGATGGAGGTACTATCAACAAACGTAATGTTACGGAACCCAGTCCTGGGAGAAGGTGTTTGGTCAGTCTTGTTCGTGCCCAGCCGCTCTGTGATTTCATCCTTTTTCCTCATCTTCGGTCTTCGCTATCTTCTGCACTTTGCCTATCTTCTAACCTTCGATCGGTGTTTTTTCATAATGGCTACGTCAAGGAATTAGTTAGAGATAGTCAATTATGCGCACTAACTTCGGGTGTAGTCTCAGTGAAGTCTTGCATTTGACCAACACAATGTCCTCTAGCTTTCTTCAAGAACGTACAACTTCCTCCAGGTTTGTTTGGTTTCCGAATGCGTTTACTGTCCTGGGATGTCGTCGGCTCCTTCATGATTGTGGTAGCGTTCTTCGTTGATCTTTGTTCTGGAGATGTGCGGTATATTAAAGCAGCCCTTTGGCCGATGCCATGGTGCTTGATGGCCGTTGAGTGGTCCGAGATGTTACGAAAAGCGCCTTCAGGCAGTTCGTGTCTTGTGGCACTTCCATCGTGTGGTTGTAGCTTCTGCACTTTTGTCTCGGTTGTAGGGCTCCCACCGTAGGCACTCTTTTTGCAGCCACGCACTTCCGATCCTGCTCCCGTGTGTCTCTTAGCGATGACTGGGCATTGTCCGCTGTAGTTGTCTCTACCTAAGTAAGTAGTAGACCAGCATCCAGATTCTTATATTCTCTTTTGTGAATGTCCTTCTGCAGACAGTCTGCACCAGAACTTGTGCTCACAGGAGAGGTTTCAAGCCCCTCGGGAGTGTTGGATTCACCATTAATGCTTACTGAAGCTGCACCTTCATCTTCATTCACCAATCTCAATATTATTTCTGTTATTCGCAATGGGTGCATCAATTCCTTCAAAACATTACATACCTCCCTTGTCCTAACGGTCAGCCCCGCACTTGCTCCTCTGTCTCTGCATAGTTCTCGAGCAAATATTCTGTCTGTTTTCCTTTTAAATGCGAATGCATTTATTAGTCGGGGGTTGTCGTGCGTTGGCCGGCGTGCGCCTAGCAACAGCTTTGGCGCGCCTAGCAACCGGAGCACGTAGTAGG
Organism: Haemaphysalis longicornis; assembly: GCA_013339765.2. Lineage (NCBI taxonomy): Eukaryota > Metazoa > Arthropoda > Arachnida > Ixodida > Ixodidae > Haemaphysalis > Haemaphysalis longicornis. The sequence continues at coordinate 23,698 of JABSTR010003257.1, read as the reverse complement.
TCGGGCGGGAGTAGCGGATGGCAAGGGGGGAGGAGGAGCGCGCTCGGCGTGTGAGGGCGCTCGCATCGCGGAGCTCGGGCGGAGTAGCGGAGAGTGAGTGGAGAGGAGGAGCGCGCTCGGACGTGTGAGGGCGCTCGCATCGCGGAGATCGGCGGAGAGAGCTCGCGCGCGGGGCGGGCGTGTTGCGCGGGTCTCTCTCTCCTCTCCGCGTACCCTCTCTCCGCTCGCTGCGCTCGGAAAAATATATATAAATGCAGTGGAGCGCGCTCCTCTCTCCGTGACTGCCTGCCGCAGCGCACTCATCGGTGCACCCAATGCATTCGCATTTCCGCACGATCCCCTTCGGTGAGGTGGGGGGGAGATTTTTTTTATCTTGAGTTTCTTACTGTGCATCCCAGACATATCAGAAGTCAGATCGTGTTGCAGACGAAGCACGTCTTTCATTGCGTGATGCGCTGCGGCACTCCCCTCACAGTTTTGTGGAATCGCAGCCCATCGAGGATAGCCGTCGGAGGTGAGGATTCGTTGTTTCTTCTGCCCGGTGACTAGCACGGGTTTCAGTAGCACCAACGTGGCTCTTTCCATCACAAGGATCCGTCTTCGGCATGGACGGGTCTTCATCCTTCTAATAGGCCGAATTTGAGATAACTCTGAATCGCAGGAAGGACTTCATTCCGGGTTTCGGCACCAAAATCTAAAATAAGTGAAAAGACCAAGGGCCGACACGTCAGGGTGATGCAATGGGGCTTCTATTTACAAAGATGGTCATGACAGGGAGACGAAGCAGCTCGAGGGAGAGCTGCTCACGTGACGACAGGCAGCGATGTTGATATTCTCATTGGTGCCACGAAAATATTTATAAAGTTTGTACAAACATAACCACATCACAGTGTGTATTTACGATGTTGTGCAGGCCAAAACCTTTGGCCAGATGTGTTTATTGGCAGCTCTTTCAAGGTCGTGCTTTCGAGTACATACCAAAGGAAACCGGCGGCCCAGCAGCCACGAAATGTGCGCTGATGGTCTCGGGCTGTGTACAAGTACAGAACACTTATTTGTATAGTCTGTAAAAAAATTTTTTATGCAGCTATGTACTAAGGAAAGCGTTCCTGCGTGCAACATGAAGAGTCTTCCTTCCAGATGGTCTTTTCTAAAACTTCACTCACTTTGAGCAATTTTGGCATTTGCCGAGTGTATATAATGGTCTATGCAATGGTACAGGAATGATAACATCACAGACCTGTGTAACTTGTGCCTGAACACTATTCAAGTATTCCACCGAAAATTGCGCTGATAAATATTTGATTGACATAGCCATTTCATGCAAGTATCCGTAAATTCCACCAGCTTGTTACTAGACGATACCACCCGTCCGGGCAGCGCCCGGGCTAGCATTACCTAAAGCACAGCTGGTAGGTTGCGTTTGAAAGTCCTAGGCACGGTGACAGTGCATCCTTCGACGTATGCGATTAGGACGCGTAAGTCGGGGTCGGCACGCTGCTGGGCGGCTAGGTTGCTCTCCGTCAGGACTCTGAAGAACGCGCTCTCGTCATCAGGGTCTTGTGCTAGTGGGTAGACGGTAGCGCGCGACAGGCAGTCGGCGTCGGAGTGTTTCCTGCCGGATTTTTCGACGATTGTAACGTCCAACTCTTGCAGGCGCAAGCTCCACCGCCCAAAACGGCCTGAGGGGTCCTCCAAATTGGTGAGCCCACACAGCGCTTGGTGGTCTGTGACAACCTCGAATGGTCTACAATACACGTGTGGGCGAAATTTTAAAATCGCCCATATATTAGCGCGCCACTCTTTTTCAGACACTGAGTAGTTTATCTTCTGCTTCGACAGACAACTGCTGGAAAAGGCGATTACTTTTTCGCAACCGCTTTGTTTTTGGAAGAGGATGGTACCTAAGCCTATATCAATGGCGTCCGTGTGCATTTATTTTTAGGCGTCTTTGTCGAAATGAGCGAGAACGGGTGGGCTTTGAAGGCGTTTTAGCAGCTTGCAAAATGATTTTTCTTGGTCATTTTCCCAGGTAAAAGGGCTGTTTTTTTTCGTCAAGCGTGTACGTGTCTCTGCAATGCGTGCGAAGTTTTCCATGAACCGCCGGTAGTGTGGGCACAGTACGAGAAATCTTCGCACGCCATTCTTGTCTTTCGGACTTGGGAAGTTCGCAGCGGCTGAAGTTTTTGCCGGGTCAGGTAGGATTCCCGCGGCGTTGACGACGTAGCCCAACTCTTGAGCTCCTCGTACGGGAAACGGCACTTTTAAGGCGTCAGTGTTAACCCCTACGTACGAATGGCCTCGAGTACCGAATCCAACCTTGCAAGGTGTTTTTCGAATGTCCGCGTGAATACCAGAAAGTCGTTGAGGTATACGAAGTATATGCGCACTTCAGGCCAGCTACTACAGTGTCCATGACTTCTTGAAACGTTGCTTGTGCCGTCCACAGCCCAAAGGCCATCAAATTGAACTCGTTTATGCCGTCCGGGGTTATTATTTCGGCCTTCTCTCAGTCTCTCTCGTCCACCTCAATTTTTCATTAGCGGGTCCTAAGATCCATCAATGAGAAGTACTTCGCATGACAAAGGTCGAGGGCACCGTCAGTTCGCGGCAGGGGGTACACGTCCATTTTGGCGATTCTGTTCAGTCGCCAGTTGTCTACGCATAACCTAAAGAGCTGTCTTTTTTCTTCACCAGTACGACCACCGCAGTACGATGGGTGTAAAATGTCGTCGCTGAGCATGCCGCTGACTTGAGTCCGAATGGATTCCCGCTCGTGTTAAGAGACGCGGTACGGTGACTGATGGGTAGGTCGGGTTCCCTCTTCGGTTATTATTGGGTGCTTCGCCAGAGGTGTTTTGAGTACAACAGAAAACACTCGCTCTAGCGACGCAGCAAAGCCAATAATTTGTTTCGTTCTGCTTGCGATAACGCCGGATTCACGTCGAAGAGATTCAGAAGCTTGAAGGTATCTTCAGGTGCGGGTTCACATTCGGCAACCGCGATCACGTCAGTTGCTTCTTGTGTTTCTTCGAGGAACGCAATTAGAGCCCCCTTGTTTAAACGGTGGTACTCGTCGGAGAAATTAGTGACCAAAACATGGGATTGGCATTGCTGAAAGCGCGCAATGCCTTTTACAACAGAGACCCCACGTCCGGGAAGCAACCTTTGGTCACTCTTTACAATAGCGTCGACAACAGGAACCGCATCTTTACAGTAGACGCTGATCAGCAAGCTTGCGCGGGGTGGAGGGGTGACATGATCGTTGCGATCCGTACAGCAGCACGTTTTCGGGCTTCGGTTCAGGCGTCATGCAGTGATCGGAGGAAAAAGTTGACTTGGTCTGCGCATCGATTATTGTGCCGTGGTCCATGAAAAAGTCCATTCCGAGAATTGCGTAATGGCAGCAGTTAGGCAAAATGATGAACCCGGGAAGGAACCTTGTGCCGTCTATGGTGACGCGCGATGTGCACGTTCAACTTGGCGTCACGAGGTGTCCCCCTGCTGTGCGTACGTGCGGACCGTCCAACCTGGTCATAACTTTCTTCAGATTAGACGGAAATGGTCCACTCACTGCTGAGTAGTCGGCTCCCGTATCTATGAGGGCGACTACATGAAAGCCGTCGATGGACAGCTAAACATCGGAGGCCACCTTCCTCGAGTTCCGGTTGCGTCGTGGCGTCGTATCTCTGCTTGTACGTGTTGACGGTCGGGCACTATGCGTCGTCGTCTTCATCGTATTCTCAGCGGCAGGTTCGGTCATGTCGGGTACTCGTCGCGCAATGTTGCTGTCGTCGTGTTCGGGAGTCTCGTCAGTTTTCGGTCGGGGGGTCGGGCTGAGGGCATGTCGTGAATCATGGTCTTGAGCGAGTCGTTGCGTCGTTGGAGGGTTTTCGTTATTCCGCGGTCGTGCACCTTTACCTCCAGAAGTTTCTGCTTTTAGTTTCCCCTGAGTGGGCTGGGGGACCTTCCACGTGAGGAGTCAGCAGTGCTACGGCGGTTCGGCGAAAGGTACGGTTAGGGCGACGGTGAACGGTTGAAGTAGGCTGGTCCTCGGTTTGCGGTGGAGAGGTATTCTTCCATCTCAGAAGGGCGCTGGCTGGGTCGGCGGCGTGGACGTATACCGAGAACTCTCGCAAACCCAGCCTCTTGTAGGGACAGAGACAGTAGACGTTGTCGGCCTCTTCGCATTGGTAGCACAGAGAACGATTATCGGGAGTTCGACATACGTCCGTCGTCCTCGGCGTCTGGCTTCGAGCTAGCGGGGGTCGGGCGGGCGACAGTGGGCGGCGGTACGGAGGGTCCTGTTGACGACGTGTTGGAGCTGGGCGGGGTCGGTGAACTGCCGCGTAGTAGGACACAGCTTCTCAATCGGGGGGTACTTAGGATGGCGTGGAAGGTCGCAACGCTTGTTGCACTTCTTCCCTAATCAATTGATTGATTGATTGTAGGGTTTAACGCGCCGGCGCAACGCAGGCGATGAGGCGCGCCGTAGAGGAGGGCTCCGGAATAATTTTGACCACCTGGGGATCTTTAACGTGCGCCGAAATCTCGTACACACGGGCGTTTTCGCTTTTCGCCTCCATCAGAAAAGCGGCCGCCGCGGCCGGGAATCGAACCCGCGACCTCGTGCTCTTCCCTAATCAAGTCGGTGTGGGAAGCGACGTAGGTCTGCAGCGCCGCAGAGAGAAGGTTCCGCAGCTCCTCTCTCACTAGTGCGCGGATGGTCTCGCGTAGGTCATCAGCCGGAATCCCCATGTTCTCGAAGTATTTCGCATTGGCCGCGCCAAAAATGTTGCGGTCATACTGCTTAGCACGCATTTTGAGAGCCTTCTCAATCGTGCTGGCTTCGGTGACGACTTCGGCGACGGTTTCGGGCGGTTGCCGATAAGTCCAGCAAACAGTTCCTCCTTCACACCCCACATAAAGAACCGTAACTTCTTTTCTTCTGTCATTTCGGGGTCCGCGCGGCGAAATAGTTGCTTCATCTCCTCAACGAAGATAATGACCCCTTCGTTGGTGTGTTGCGTGCGCGTTTCCAACAAAATGGCGGCTCGTTCTTTCCGCACGACGCTGGCGAATGTTTTGAGGAACTCTCTGTCAAAGAGAGTCAAGTTCGTTAGGGAGCTTTTATGGTTTTCAAACCACATTCGGGCCGTATCTTCTAAATACAAGAAAACATGGCGGAAATTCTCTTCGTCATGCCACCTTTAAGATGCGGACGCGCGCCACTTTCTCAGTCCTTAGGGTCTTTTCCGGGGTATCCGCAGAACAATGGTGGTTTCCGGGGCTGCTGAAGAACGGGGGTAGTGCTGCTCATGGTGCCTGCGTTGACCATGTTGGTGGTCACGACGTCTTCTTTCTTCACTTTATCTGGAAGCAGTCCAAACTCCGACGAAGACCTTGCTGTCGGCGGCTGGCACTAGTGGGGCTTGCTTGTCAACTCGACGAAGGCGTAGGGTTATTTACCCCGCACCTGTACCAGATGTCACGCGGCCAAAGACGATGACGTTGTCTTAAAAAAAATTCCCCCGCACCTCCCCGAAGGGAATCGTGCAGAAATGCGAACGCATTGGGTGCACCGATGAGCGTGTTGCGAGTAATGGGGTAATTAATGACGAGAGTGTGACGTAATCATTTATTCATCAGCACCTGTTTGTGTTATCGTTGTACCTGACGGCCACAATCACTGCCTTGTGATCGCTAAAGTGCACGGTCAAAGGGTCTTTGAGAAGCATACGCGCGTCACAGTTTCGCGTAAAGACCAGATCATGCAACTCCCATGAATGGTAGTGGGGCACGGGTCGAAGCCGGCTGAGAGACAATGCATAGAGTGCCTGGTCTGCATGTACTCGACCAGCCACTCGCCACTCTTCTTGCGCACGTTAACGTTGAAGTCGCCAACCAAGACTATGGGGTCAGAGGGTTTGGAGCGCACGCGCACACTTCCCATAGCCGCGTCCAGCTGCGCGGCAACGGCGTCTCGAGCGAGGTTGGGCGCGAGGTACACGGTCACCACAAAGACTCCGTCTCCGGTGTAGGCAAGGGTGTACAAGTCCTTGTACGGAGACGTGTCTCGAACGGGAGACGTGGCCACGGCGTGCGATATCAAGTTCCCATACACGTTAGACACGAGACTAACACCGCAGTACTAGCCGTCCTTCCCGCTTCGAGCAAACTAGTACAGCTCGCTTCAAGCGCATGCGTTCGGCATTGAGCGCGGAGAGATAACACCTGCGGGCGCACGCCGACGGAGCACGACAACCCCCGACTAAGAAATGCATTCGCATTTACGACGACGATGACGACGAAGGCAGAAGTACGAGGCGCGCGCTCACGTGCGCTCGCGCTGGAGGTATGCAGGCACGCGCCGCTCGATGGACGCAAGACAACCCCCGACTAATAAATGCATTCGCATTTAAAACTAGTTTGTTGGAGTGATCTTGTGCTCCCCTAACAACTCTAAGAACACAGGCGGCGAAGCAGCAGTCAACAGAGGGACTTGCGAAGGCGAGCGTCGCGATTCGAATGCCGCAGCGTCTGCTCTGTACGTTTTTACCTTTCAGCGTGAGTGTTTCTGGAACAGTCGATTTACATCTTCTCTGGACATTGAAGGTCAGAGAAGAATATTTTCGGCTAGTCACGATAAGACGAAACAGTCTGCTTATCGGAATGAGATAGCCCGTCCGGCATAAAAAAAGAATAGAAGACGCGGTTGGCTTGGGACACAGATAACGCAACCGGGGGGTGGCCGGTCAGTAAAAATAAACAATAAATAAACAAACCGATACATTTCTCGCGGCAATATACACGTGAACACTAGCCCACATCAGAGTAAAATTTCATCACGTCACAATCGTATAACAAATCACGCTCTTTTTTGATAACGTTACTTACACAGTGCTAAAACACTCGTGGTCCACTTTCGATATCAATTTAGCTTCCAATATCTCTTGCGTAAGCTGATTTTTATGCTCCGCAACAACTGCGCATTTGTCGAACAGGAGATTGCAACAATGCTGCTTGCAGTGGGACGCAAGCCACCCCACGCCTCCCCGTTGTTCTTTGCGTTGTTGCTGTGCTCACGGAGACGATAATTGAGGCATCGCCGTATTTTCCCTATGTAGTTTTTCCCAGAGCCCATCGGAAGGCTGTAAACAACGCCTTCTGCGCAACCTACAAAGCGGTTTTGTGCTTTTTGTTGTACGTCGGTTTCAAGAGAAGGCTGGTGGTTCCTAGTGCCTAGCGCGTGAAGATACTGAGGAACACCATGTCGTTCGGCTCGTAAAACGTTGGAGGCAGGACCACAATCATAGACCATGGCAGCCTTTGGACGAATAGTATAAAAATCACGACTAAATTGTAGATTACCTAGTGTGCAAGTTCCAACTGTTTTTTTTTCGCTCTGTCATACGCGCCCTTGCGCTGTTTGTGTTTGTTCAAACGATGTATAGCTAACTAGCTCAAAACCAAAGCCTTTCTTATTACCAAGGCGTAACCAGGTTAAGCCAAGATTTCCTTTTGTATATTCCGTGCTAGCTGAGCTAAACCAAATGCTTTTTTGTTTTAGTACCTTCAGAGACAATGTATAACACATCCACTCAGAAAAATGTTCGCATCTTTGTGTAATCATTTGACACACCAACACATGCAATGTGCAGGGACAGTTCCAATAAGCCCAGGTTCCACTCGTTTTCTATAGTCAGACGCCTCGGGTAATCATTATATTATGTGATCACATTACATTTCATATAATGATATGTGATTGCAAAAGAGGAGAATTACTAATTTTTTTCAAGTCTCTGATGAGCTGAGGACTGAAAATTAACAACTAAAAATATTGCTTCACCGAAATGCTTCACCGAATTCTCGAATGTCAGACCCCTAATTGTTGGGGTAATACTGCTGGCTATAAGGGAAAGTAAATTTACCTTTACGGTATAATAAATGTACAGACCGCAAACCTAGAGCAGCCAAACGGACCTCTGAAATATTTATCCTATCAAATCTGACTTTAAATGCAATGTGTTAACGCGTACGCCTCCAAATTCAATAGTAACCTCTACGCAACCTGATTATCGGCCTCGCTTCAAATGGCGCTGCAAAAACTCATTCGCTGAATTGATACGGAAAATTTTATTCAGTAACTAATTTTTTTTATTCTGCATACCGACGAATATCTTACCAGTTAACCCTAATTGCAAATATTTCCTTCCTGATAGCAAGAGCTGAATAATTGATTGACTGATTGATTGTAGGGTTTAACGCGCCGACGCAACGCTGGCGATGAGGCGCGCCGTACGAAGGGCTGCGGATTAATTTTTACCACCTGGGCACCTTTAACGTGCGCCGAAATGTTGTTCACACGCGCGTTGTTGCTTTTCGCCTCTATCAGAAAAGCGGCCGCTACGGCCGGAATCGAACCCGGGACCTCGTGCTCATCAGCGCAGCGCCGTAGCCACTGAGCCACCGCGGCGGGTAAGAGCTAACTGAATGAAGCACTTCTGGCAACATTGCGTCATACTTCCTCGTATTTAAACGCTAAAACAATGTTCGAAATGTCGTAGTAAAACACGCAGTGAATATTACCCGTATTATAATGTATTTCTAAGCTTGTAGCGCACACAAGCAAGCAATATGTTCGGACATTACAAAATGAGCAGTGATAATTTCCACGTACATTGTATACACTTTTACTGCCCTCTCCAGAAGTAATTTAAATCAACGACGGCAGAACACGGCAACGACCCTTTAAAAAGGTGACGAAAAGTGTGCATACCTAATAAAAAGTAATTTCCCACGTATGAGCTTCATAACATATATCTCATACAATGTTTAAATGCAGGAATTCCGTCCATACATAGAAGAAAATGTCAGCCTGGAGAGAGATTCGAAAGAGAAAGTGTATATATTAAAAAGGAAGTATGAACAAAAAACCGGTTAGAGATTTCAACCAGTGCAATATTTGAAAGTATGGGTCCACCCTTGACTTTTTTTTCGGGAATCAGGGTGGTGGCAATGCTTCGTGTTGTGTAACTAATTATTTTATTAAGTTCAAAAAGTGGCCAAGTTATTACCACAGTATAGGTTCTGAATTTGCGGACCGTAGAAAACAGTTTCTTACGTAGCAATTTACATATTCTTTTTAGTATTAGCAGACCTGCCTAATCCTCTCAACATGTCAGCACTAACTTACCAGCGTTTTTATATGTCGGTGTCTACTGCGCTCTTTTGACATTCCTCTCTACCTTATTGTAGGCCTAGAACTCGAAACAGAAAAAAATTTTACTTGTCCGCGTTGAATTTGCAGAACAATAGGCAGACTAAGGCAAAATCTCGCTTTTAACTATCTTCTGGAATACAAATTGAGCTAGAAGTGTTTTGAACTTTTCCTGACTTTTTTGTTCTTCTAAAAAAATCACACACCGTGTAACAGAAAGAAGATTTGTTTACGAAGTGCGCGTGCAGTTATAACCACCAAATGACGTTGAGGACCTTGTGAACGCCAATGTTATTGCTTGATACAAAGCTTTGACCCTTAAAAACAAGCAGTTTCTTTTAAACCAGTAAAACAATTTATTGGCAATCGATCTTTTTATGAATAATTTTTGTGATCGATGGTTACCACTTAGTCTATGAGTCTTCTGGGAAAACCAGTAACAATGTAGGGCAGGCTATCCCTTTACACATTCATAATGGTCGTTACAGACGAAAACTGGACAAGAAGAGTAGGGACGACACAAGCGCTGTTTGGCAACTTAACTTTCATTATATAGGCAAAGAAGTGAGATAAAAGCCACAAACGGCTCAAAAATCTTAAGTAACGCAACCACTTAAACACCCGACGTGTCTAGAAAGACAACCTCATCATTCTTAAGAAAAAAAAGACGAATGGCTAACAAACGTGTCTCCGCTTGTTATAATCTTATAAGCTTCGGCTATTTGCCGCGATTGCTGGCTTTTGCTTCTCATCATCACGGCTGTCTGATTAAACTGTGGAGGGCAACCGCTTTCTTTGCAGTGGAGGGACAAGTGCAAGGAAGGCACGCCCTTCAGTGAAGTAGCATGTTCTCTTAAGCGAACGTTTAGGCATCGTCCCGTCTGGCCAATATACTTGCCACCCCAGGGAATCAGCGGGATAGAGTACGCGACTCGAGCAGCACAGTTGGTGAAACATGTTTCGTACTTTATGGCGCACTTTTCTCCTCGACTACCTGCTCCTCCTTCCTGCAACCTTGCTGTCAGTACCAGCACACACGCTCGCCAGCTTCTTGCCTGCACGAAAGACGACATTGACGTCATATTGGTTGACAATCTTTTTAATGTGGTGCGAGACTGAATAGATATACGGAAGAACGGCGATTTTTCTTCGCCTATCCGGAAGGGTTTTCACTGCATCCTGGCCAGACAATTATTCTTGCTGCCATCGATTCAGCCGTTGTTGTAACACGGAAGCAAGAACCAAGCGCGGGAAACCTGACACATCCAATCTGGCAATGTTGAGCAAAAAAACTTTCGTGCACAACATAAGCCCATGGCTTCTTTAGGGATGAGACGAGACACAAAGTGGCCAACCCTTTTTTACAATCTTGGAATGTGCGGAATAAAAATGTGCCGCCTGCTTCCCTCCGGTGGCAAGTGTATCAGCCTGACGGGACAATGCCTAAACGCCCGCCTAAGAGAACATGCCCCTTCAATTGAGGGCGTGCCACCCTCGCACTTGTCCCGTGACTGCAAAGAGTGCGGCTGCGCTCTGCAATTTAATGAGACAGCCGTTATGATGACAAGCATAAGCCAGCGAATGCCGGAAATAGCCGAAGCCTATAAGATTTTAAAGAGCGGAGACACGGGCGTGACCCATCCGTCAATTTTCTTTGCGGTTGATGAGGTGGTCTTCCTTGACAGGTCGGATGTTTAAGTGGTTGGGTGGCTTAAGATGTTTGAACCGTTTGTGGTTTTTATCTCAATTTTTTGCCCGTATAACACGTGTTTTTTTTCTAAAAAAAGTTCAACTGCTACACAGCGCTGCGTCATTCCTAATGTTGTTGTACTGTTTTCGTCTGCGCTGGCCATTACGAACGCACTACGATTCGCCCAATTTGCGACCTTGTCTTTAAAAATTGTTTGCTGACAACACAATCCAAGAATTACACTTACAAAGACTTCTTACTATATGTATTCGCTAATGAAGTCGATTGCCCACACACATTATTGCCAACATAAAGAACAGAAGAGCACTAGGCCACGATCAACTCCGAAGACAATGAAGACGAACACAGAGACGCAGAGACCCGCGCCTTTGGGGAAATCTCTGAGATTGGTGTGTTGTAATAAACATGAATTACGTTACAGTTAGACCTGGACGTAATCAAGCTCTATGTCGCGGATTTCTAAATTTAACAAAGTTTTTCTATTCCCCATCGCCACAACCAAATGTCTAGAATTGGTGTTTATTGTAATAAACAAAAGAATTACGTGTACAGTTACACCTGGACGTAACGAAACTCTACGTCACAAATTTCTAAATTAAACAAAGTTTTTCTATTCCCCATTGCTACCACCCTTTCAAGCCTTTGTGTTTGTTTGGTGTATGTAACGATGGTGTCCCAGCGTTTAACCTTGATGTAATGCAGTCGCTAAACTCATCAGTACAAACCAGAGCTTTGGGCAGAAGATAATCAAGAAGTTAGGTGCCTTTAAGAGGCACTGAGAAGTGTTTTTAGGCTATAATAGGCACCCAATATGGTTGCTTAAGCACATTTAACTTTTATTACAATGTTTAACGATATTAAACATAAACATTGAAATGTTTAACGACAAAGTTTTGACTTGGAAAACCGCGGACAAATATTGTGTCGTAAAACAGTAATTTCAGTTTTGTTCGTAAAAATTAACCGCAGAAGAACTGATATGTTACGGGTCAACGTGGATTGCAGGGTTATTCCACAAGAAAATTTGAAGGCCAACTGCAACAAAAATTTACCTGCCCGAATTTTTGTTTCAACCTGTGGTATATACGAATAAAATCTCTTGGGAGCTAATTTCAAGCTCCCCACAGGAGCAGTATTTTTATTACAACGTTCGAAAACGCGCCACTTCAGCCGATGCAGCACCTAGCGGAGCGTCACCACAACTGGTCGCCACTGCGGCGAACTTCCGGATGTGACGTTCCAGTCAGGACTCCTGAGCGGCCGTCGTCTCTCATCAGTAGCCCTTTTACACACAGCCGCACTCAAGTGAGCAGCGTAATCTCTGCATATTGCATTAGAAATTGCTTTTACACGTTTCTGTAATGCGAGCAGATAAAGAAGCGCAGGGTTTCCGATACATAAAGAGCAAATTCGAAGAGTGTCGGGCGGGTCGATGCGAGGCAATACACTGTCGGCGAGCGGGAACAGCATAAGCATAACGGCTGATTTCGTGGTCGCGACGCTGGCAGGAGGCTCTAGGTTGACCCGACGAGCACGCGAGACGCGTGTACGGGCTACGCGAGGCAATAAGCTGTTGGGCCAGCTGCGAACGACTACGGCAGCTGTGCGGGGCACTGCAAGCTCGCGGCTCGGCGTCTGTACGAGTGCGCAATACGCAGAACGGCCGTCCGACGCGACACCATACGCTGTTGTAGCGGCAGGTCGGAGAGTAAACGACTACCGCAGATAGCTGTGCGGCCCACTGCACGATCGGTCGGTCGACCCTACAAGAGCACAAGTGGCGTGAGTACAGCCGACGCAATGCGAAACCCTATTGTCACTGTTATCGCGTTGGTCAGCATGCGATGCAATGTTCGAAATCGATCCAGTTCAAACAACTTCGTAAAAAATATAAAAACTAGCTTCTGTTTGCAACATTTTGCTCAGCGGTTAGAAAAAAATATAAAGGGAGCACGTACACTTCGCAGAATTGAGTCTCGGGAAAGGTTCCTGTTCCACGATGCTAGCGAAGACACAGCAGTGCTTTCGTCGCTGCGTGGCGTCATTATCTAAAGATTTGTTGCGGGTACGTGCTTTGCTAAAAGAAACAAAACTGTCCGTGCAAACAAAAATGACCAAATTCTGGATTTTAACTTTGATAACGTTTGGGCTCAAACTGAATTTGAAACGCTAGCCGGTATCTTTCGTATCTTTCCTCCAACGGTAGGTTTTTTTCTTCTCCCACAAACACAAGATGGTTCAAACGCCCCAGGGAATATTGTCGGTTCCGTTGCCCATACGGCGCTAAACACAGCTTTTGTGTACCCATTTTCTATCTCCCGGCTTCGCCACTACCCCTCGCGACGCCCGAGTTTTCGTTTTCGCGCATGATATAACCACCTCTGAGCAGCTCCCAGCGAAGGATTGATGTTTGAATAATATTACAGACCCCTTTCGTGCATGTTTTCAGTGTTTGAAACAACGGACGACCCGAAACACATGGCATGCGAGCCGTCTTCTCGCAGGCAGGCGTGGAGGAATTTACCGGCTCCGCCCTCTCGATTCCAGAGTGTAACGTCATTTCCGGTGGGCCGCAATGGCCACCCTTTTTTCCATTTTTGGTTTTAAAACAGCATTTTTGATCTTTGTTTACGATGAAGTGACGCATTTGTTGGCCTTGAACATTTGCAGGTAGCACTTGGTAATGTAGTACTACAGGATAATAGTGCATGTTGGAGCCGATAATTTTGTTGCAGTGCCCTTTAAAATCTCTGAGAAGCCTGACACATATCAATGATTTTCGGCTTTAAAATTGTACCCATTCCGGTCGATACTTGTTTGCAAAAAAAAACCACTCAGCATTCACTTAACTGGAGGGGGGGGGGAGCGCGAGGGGAGCTTACGTGTACTCCTGGGCGCTCCCTGACCTTACCCATCTAGAATATTTGTAAGTCTTGTGGTCAGAACCTTCCGCAGTAGTTTTAGCCAACATTATGCTATACAGAATGGCAGATTCTCAGGCGAGAACGGTTATATCACCAACAGCCCCCTTTGGGGTAGTGATGAATCTGTTCTGGACCTTCAAAACCATCTCATAATTCTCAGAGTTACGCCCAAGCTGTCAGCTGTGGAAACGCTTTCTGCTAAGATTGTGAATCATGTACATGATTGTGCCAAGTCACGTTCCGGTGTAGCGGTGTGTAAAGAATTTTGGTTGTTACGCTTTGTCTTCTGAAATGAAGTTAGTACCACAGTCGAGTGTATTTGTAGCGGTGTTCCACCATTAGCCGAGTTTTTATGGGGTAACCATGGGCTCTGGTAAAACAGGCACAATGGGCAACTGCTGCTTGAAGGCAAAGCTGCACACCGAAAAAAGATCTTACCTACAGATATTTATTCGTTTACAGAGCACAACAACCTACTCAACTCTTCACTGCGCGCATGCTTCTTATATAGAGTACAAGGAAGTGCAATAATTCTGTACAAATGGATAAGCAATTCTCTTCTGCAGAAACAGATAACTAGGGAAGCCAAGGGAATAACCCTATTCAGTAGCGATGCAATATATCGCGAATATTATTATTATACAGCAAACAACATTTATTGAAACTAATTCTCTTATTTGTAGCTTTCGAAATACCTGTGAAGGCTACCCGGCACGGCAAATGAGAGCTGTTGTGGATATATTACTTTAGGAGTGCCGGTATGTTAATTCCTATCAGCTCCGTACTTCGTTCTGTCTTCGTCCTACGCGTGCTGGATCTTGCCGTCCGGCGGTGTTCCAGTGATAGTCCGATGGCTGTTGGAGGTGTCAACTTAAAAGTTTCGGGCTTCACATTCGCAGAAAAGTTTGGTTTTGTGTCTTTTGGTACATACTTGGAGAACGGTGAAAACCAGCCTTAAAGATGCGAACACGAGAGAGAGCAGACACACACACGCTGGTACTACCAACAGTTTATTGAATAAGAACCGAAGCAAAAGCAAGGTCAGATCATGCGCGGTAAAAACTAAATGAGAAAGGTCAGCTGATAACGCGGTTGAAAATCGGCTCTTCTTCAAATATTCAGATTCTCTACGTGATACTGTTAATGAGGGGACACTCCACACAATATCATAATCGTACTTACGCATTTGGTAAGCTTCGATAAGCTCCCGCTCGCACTTTGTGGTTCCCCTACAAATTATTTGTGTTTTGTCAAAGATGGGGTGAATCCAGGCAATGGACAGGCAATTTTGCCCCTTCTCCTGACGTTACCGAAGTTTCATGTTCTTTTAAACGAACGTTCAGACATCGTCCCGTCTGACCAATATATACTTTATCGCACATTCGCAGGTGGTTTTCACGTAGGAGGCATTTTTGGCTTTAAGTGGAGGAGGCGGGCCTGCGTCGCGCTGCTTTTTTTTTATTTTTTTTTATTTCATTGCCAAAGGATAGGGCGCATGGACAAAAGTTTTCGCGGTTCATCCACGGACACAGCATGTCCGAAGGTCATTAAGCAAAACAGCTCCGGCGGTGAGGGCTGAACGCCGGTTAGGTTGGGTGCGGTGTGACTGCTAAAGGGCGGCTGCGCCGCATTTTCTACTGATAGAGTTGCGTCTCCGGCTTGTGTGGCAAGACTTGCGGAGTTTTTTTCCAAACAGTACGCGACGACCAATACCCCGCTCTAGCATTTTGTAGTGAGAACATAGCTTGCCATCGACACAAAAGTAAAAAGGCTTCTACAACACAAAAGAGGTATTTTTAGGAGTTTAAAAGCCAATAAATGCCCATATAGTAAAAACGTACACTGAAAAGCCCAAATAGTCAAAATAAACACCATAGGAACGATAAACCATTGCTTAAAATGGTCCCCTTCTCTTCGTTGATGGCTATAATTTATTTAGGTTTTAGTAGGACTTTAAAAGGTATTTTGCCCGAATTCTCGGGCTCTACTGATCAGTGATTCTTTTTGTACTTTTAGCACAAAATCGCCTGTAGCGATGAACTGATTTAGCAAATGCTACCACGATTGTTAAGAAGCCAGCCACAACAAAAACGTCTACAATTGCGGAGAAGCAAAATTCTTAATGAGGGTAAGGACGATGTATGAAGCGGCTAGCGCCATCCCGTGGTTAACGTGGCGTCTTCTTCTGTTTTCTGGTTTTCCTTGTGTAGCGTCACAATACACCAGGAAGCAAGAGGAACTGCATGTCACTTTGTTTCACACGCATCGCAAACTACCGTGCGTTTCCACGTGTGGTAGTCCGTGGTAGCCCGTCCTGTCGGTGTGATGTAGCGCGTGTCCACTGCTACCTGCGCTATTCGTTTGTCGGTGATGAGGTCTGCAGCCCAAAATAAAACTATTTGTTTCTTCAAGACAAACTCGCAGTTTAAGATGCGGTCCCCGCTGGCGAGAATCAATACTAGAGAGTTTTGGCACTACGTATGCTCCGTGTATTCCGTTCGTATCGTGTTGACCGGAAACCGACTGGAAAGTTCGTGGATTCTTTCAGCTAGGGTGGATTAGTTCTGCGGGCCTGCCCATCGCTATGCCGCAGCATTCGTTCCCGTGGAGTGTGTGCCCTCGTCAACGTTCCATGCGTGCTCAGGTGCAGTCCGGCCCCGGTAAACACGGCAAACAGGAAACAGATGCAGTTAGCGGAGTGCTAAGACTTTGTTTTCGCCGTGCGGTAAACTATTCCAGTTAGAACCCTCTCAACAATTGTGAGTGCGAAAAAGAGCATCAAGTTCGCAAAAAGGGTGCCTTTCAGCGAACGCTTGCTTCTTCAAACGAGTTAAGTCACCAAAAATTGTCACAAGACAAACGTGATACTTACGTTACGTTTGTATATACGTGCGTAAGGGACCTTGGTTTTTTGGAGCACCGTGTAGTGCTTAAGTTTGTGCAAAAGCACCAGCCGCAACTCATGCTTCACTGTGCAATAAATCCTGTAAGGGTGTGTTTACCTTCACTGAGGTCTAGAATTGAGGCGTCGTTTCGGCTCAATTCCCCCGTGCCTTACCTAGAAATGGCTTGTAGAGAAACCTTGCATATAGCGAAAAATGGCAAACTTTTGCCAACTTAGGTACGTCCAGGTTTACTTGTATTGTCATGCAGCATTTCAACCACTCCAACTGGCTTCTGATATTTTTACGAGTGTGCAAGACGACGAAGTATTGTTGATGTGTTGGTTATTCAAACGTATTTTGCTTTTTTGGAGTCGGAAGATTTGTTCAAGATGAGCTGTGCCCCGCTGCCAAGTGCGAATCTAGTGCCCGTACAGTGCACTAGAGCTGTTGCGTTTGGCCCATATTCTCAATATCGTATACTGATTCCCTTTGCTCAATGTGGCGCGCCGAGCAAACAACCACTCAAGACGGCCTTTAGTGACAGTTTTTATGTTCTTCAGGAATTTCCCGTGCTTCGGCTGTTCCAAAGACGCACTGTGGAGTCCCGTAGTCCTCCGGGATTTTCCTAGTCCGTTTCGAGGCCCGAAGACGTGGAGAACTGCACCCGCTATCATCAAAACACTAAGAATGCACTTTATTTTGCTTCTTCTAAAACTACCAAATGATTATAATAGCGCGCTCTCTTGGCCAATCTTCATCTTTCCTAACCAGTAAAGCCAGAGCGGAAAAAATCATCACAAAAATTATCACAAGCTACTCACACACAAGTTGTCAGCAAGCCTCTGATAATTTTCGTCGCTGTACGGCAATATCAGAGGGCTATATAATGTTTTCGTAAAGTATTCGAGCGATTGTTGTTATTTCCGCTGAATAATATTTCCACGGGCGGTTCCCCGTTTCTTATATATATCACTCTCAAGCCTAAAATGTTCTCAGGAATTGTACTTTGGTGGGAGTACTTTTACCCCGAGCATAGCCGTGTCAAAACGATAATTTAGCTGTTATTGTTAATGCGGTTGAGATTACAGGGAGTCGCGCTTACCAAATTTATATTATGAGCCCCGCTCTAAAGGCGGAATTTTTTGGTATTCCTCGTTAACACCACATAAACAATTCGGTTACTAAATGCTGCTTATGCTAAAGTCGCCGGAATAGTAGCATTTATCACCGCTGCAACCAATTGGAACCAAATCAAAACAACAGTTCAAAACAACAAGACTATAAAAAAACAACGACACCAAACGCTCAGGGGTATGATTTTTGCTCGTTCTTTATCACCGGGCTCCTGCGCTTCATTTAAAAGTTATAAGGGCACTTCACAGCTTCTATGCTAAAAGGTGTCTGCTGTGACGAACAAGAGAATGCAGTTTTTTATTTTTATAGTTATCGCTGAGCACGGAGTTCGGGAACGACAAGAGCAGGATGTATTACATCGACACTGCTGCTGAGTACATATTTTTAAAGCAACTTATGCTTAGTATTCTACTTCTATACACCATTCCAGCTACAGCCCCTGGAAGGCATAAATTGTAGCTAGCTGTGCATCGAACATAAAACGATTACGTACAGGGACTCGTATAACTCCTGTAGAACTTTCTCAGCATACCTTTTTTGTTATATCTTGCCCATTCCATCGTATTTCACGGCACTATATTTGGTCGTCATTTGATGAAATGGATTTCCAATTTTTACCGTTGGACATTTTATTGGAAAAAAAGATACACACCTAAAGCGTTATAAACGAGCGATAAAGACTAATTATGGAAGCCACACATCCTTAATACACATATGAATAGAATAATGGCTTGTATAGGAATCATTAGATTTGACTGAGGCTAGCTGCTCTGAACAGATCGGTAAAAGCGAGGACAAATCAACGAGAAATAGTTTGCTGTACAGCGATTGCGAGTCAGGCATTAGTGGCTCGTTTCTTCAGTCATTTTTTGTCAAAATCTTATGATGTGATGTTTTGGTAAAACTCCTGATCCCAAGTTCTGACAAGAATCACAAAACATTCTCTCTAATTCTTTTACAGAAGCTTCTACTTTGCGCAAATTTCCTACGGCACCACAACAAATGAATCCAGTAAATGGATAAATTGTATAAAACAGTGAGTAATTATTTCGGGACACCCTAAAAAACATTTTCCTTTATTAACCATTGCAGCGCCAATTCGATCGTTTTGAGCAAGTGACACAAAGTTTTATCGGTTGTTTGTCAAAGGGATACTGCTTCTGCACCGGACGATAACGTCTAGCATGGCTGCTCGCTCTGGCTGTTGTGGATAATGAATAAAAGAGGCAGGGCTGCACGGGCACGTGGGTACGGGCATAGCTCGCGCCTCGTGCTCGGGGCAGTTGGTTCGTGATCAGCGCAGCGAAAGGGCGACCGGCTGTCTGGCTCCTTTCTTACGTCGCGATCCGCGACATTCAGGTGCCGTTAAACCCGGGAGACAACCCACGAGCAGACCTGACCTGATGCGGCGCAGTCTTCGAGGACGCTAGGCCTGGGGTCCCCTGGAAGCTACCCAATTCTGCGAGCCTCGTCATCGAACCCTTTCTGCCGCTCGTGCTCGTGCCTAGGACACCCGGTCGCCTGCGTTCGCGCCGTCTGCCATGGAGGAGCTACGCCGCCACCGTGACATTGTGAGGGAAGCCGTCACAAGGGGCGTAGCTACCATTCAATTGCTACTGCAGGATCCCCTCTCGTCGACCTGCCAGATCCGTTCGCACCTGCACGCTGTCAACAGCAGCTACGAGGAGTTGAAGTCCCTAGATAAGCGCATATATGAGGAGACCATTGATTTGGACGACCTTGAGGCCGATTTATTCAATAGCTACGAGTACGACGAAAAGGTCGTCACGATCCGTACACTGGTGTGCTTCGCCAGACCCTCTGCTGTTCCTTCGCCACTTGCTGCCCGGAGCACCGGAGCGCCCAGCGATTACTCCGCCGTGATCCGGCACGGCAACACCGCGGCGCCCTCCGGTGACAGCGGGATGACCGCGGAGTCTCACAAGATGGCGAACGTTCCCGTGGCGTGTGAGCCGTGCGTTCCTGACCGTCGGAACGTCCTCACAGCTGCCGACGAGTCTGGCCCGCCAGAGAGACCAGCGGAGAGCACGACCGGCTTCACTGAGGCAAAACTGGGTGTACCCAGCCGCCCGCCCAGCGGTGACTGCGCCGTGGTCCAGGATGGCCACGGAACTGACCTCTCCAAGGACCCCATGACCACGACGAGCGGTGATGCGGACCCGTCCAGCGTGATTTTCTCCGACGCTTCGGACATCGCTGCCGCTCGAGGGGGTTCCTTGCTGAGAGAGCACGTGGTCGTTAGGTGCCACAAGCGGGCGCCGTTCCCCCTTGTACGACGATGGCCGTGTTGCTCCCGGCGCTGGCTTCTCCGTTGGCATCTCCACTGGCGTCAGCGCTTCCTGGTATCCCCGACTCTGACCGGCGCACCTGCCTTCCGATTTGGGCCGCGCGAACCATCACGTGACCCTGGTTGCGGAGAGCTCGTGACCGGCAACCGGGCCGCTTCAACTGCCGCGCTTGGCGGCCCCGTGGGAAGCTCCTGGAAGCCGCACCATCCGCTGCCACGATCATCGTTCCTGAGGCATGGGGGAGCAGTTCGCAATCACGATCTGTGCACACGACGACTGGTCAACCGTAAGCAGCTACCAGCCGTGCCACCCGGCAAAGGCTACGCAAGTGCCTGCCACGGGCACGAGACTGAGCTCGTCAGTCTGAGGCAACAGCCCGAGCAGGGCGAATTCCCTTATGACCCTGGTGGCTACGACGGGCCAAGAGGAGACCAGGCAGGAGGCACCGGACATCGCTCTTGTTGTCTACGGTTGGTGAGCGAGTTCGTGGTTCCGGGCTACTGCGTGGTCACCTTGGCGTTTCTACTGCCGTACGAGTTCCCCTACGATCCTGGCGGCAACGGCGGACCGGAAGGCGACAAGGACGGTGAACGAAACACCTGGAGCCAGCGCGCTGCCAGTCATGACCAGGAGGTGGGAGCGGCTCATGAGCATCACAAAAGAAACGCTCCGGAGGGCTCTTGGACGTAGTCGACTGTCCCCGGAAGAGATCGAGACGGTTCTCTGCGAAGTAGAGGTGGCCGTCAACAGCCGTCTGTTGACGCCGTGCAGCAGATGCTGAAGAGCTCTCCCCTCTGACCCCGGCTCACTTCCTAACTGGCAGGCGCACTACCTCTTTGCCACAGAGGCTGGGACTGCACGAGCCGACGTCCGCCAGCGGAGAGATACAACGTCGAGCACGACATCGACGGGCAATCATGGCGCACCTGTGGCGCCGTTGGCGCCGAGAATACCTGCTTCTTTTGCGCTCTGCACACGGAGCTGCATCGCCACCCGGACCCGAGGTGCAGATTGGCGACGTTGTGGTCATCCAAGACGACGCCTCGTCCCCAATGCTGTGGAAGCTAGGCCGAGTGTTGGAAACTTTTGCAGGCCGCGACGGGGTCGTACGGTCGTGTCGTCTGCGCGTCTCATCCGGACAAGAAATCAGACGTCCAGTTCAGCGCCTTTATATTCTTGAGGCTAACCCGCCAAGGCCACCATAATCGGCGGCGGGGGAGGGTGTTGAAGAATGGCAAAGATGATAGCAATAAAGAGGCCGCTGCACGGGAACGGGGGCACGGGCCAGCTCGCGCCTGTGCTCGGACCCTGGTTGCGGAGAGCTCGTGGACGGCAACCGGGCAGCTTCAACTGCCGCGCTTTGCGGCCCCCTGGGAAGCTCCTGGAAGCCACACCATCCGCTGCCACGATCACCGTTCCGGACGCACGGTTGCGCAGCTCATGATCAGGATCCGTGCAGCTCACGACAAGGAGTGATCACTGGTGTCCAGCTACCAGCCACGCCGCACTGTACTGGCGACGCACATGCCTGCAAGGGGTACACGACTGCGCCCGTTAACCGAAGACTGGGCCGCAAGTACGTGGTATTTCCCTATGATCCTGGTGGCTACGGACGGCTAGGGGGTGACCAGACGGGACACAGAGTTCCCGGACATCGTTCGTGTGGTCTACGTTTGGTGAGCGCGCTCGCGGTTGGCTACTGCGTGGTCTCCCTGGCATTTCGGATGCCGTACGAATTCCCGTACGATCCTGGTGGCGGCGGCGAACCGGGAGGCGACAAGGACGGCGACAGAGACACCGGGTATCATCTTGCTGCCAGCCATGACCAGAAGTACCTCATTGCTCCGTTGCCATCAGCCACACCAAGATCACCCAATTAGGATGATGAAGGGATGTTTGTAGGCAGGATCAAAAGAATCTGGCCGCCGCAAGCTGAGTAAGATGATAGTGACGGATCTGTTCCCGTGGTGCAATGGGATAAGGATGACTAGGCGACAGGTTATGAACCCCTTGGTCTGCGTTCGCGTCCTGCCTCCCGTTTGCCGGCGCATCCTCATTGTGTCGGCGGACTCAGGGTGCAGGCATGTTCACGATGGTCTCTACAAGTACCTTTCCTTCCCTGTGACTCGTTCCGTTTCTCCCCTGCTGAAATTCGCAGTGCGCCCCTGACTGCCTTTTTCAGCCATCGTTCATGGGTACATTTGTTCTCCTTTGGAAGCCACATGCGCACCTTGGCGGCGGGGGGAGTGTGTTGTGGATAATGAATAAAAGAGGCAGGGCTGCACGGGCACGCGGGTACGGGCATAGCTCGCGCCTCGTGCTCGGGGCAGTTGGTTCGTGATCAGCGCAGCGAAAGGGCGACCGGCTGTCTGGCTCCTTTCTTACGTCGCGATCCGCGACACTGGCCACACTGGTTCAGGCGACGATGTGGGGGCCAAATTTACGTTTGCTCTCATTCTCTTCGTGGTGCTCTCTACATTAGTTCTGTTCTAATATTGAGTCTTGGCTATAACTAATGATCCCCTCTAATCATCATTGTAAGGCGTGTATAAAGTTTTTACCCAACGTCCTGGTTATGTTGAGCAATACGTTGAAAGAATTGTGAACATGAATGTACGTAAAGACCCGAAATCTGTTGACTAGTCAGGTCTCAGAGCCTAAATACAACGTTACGATGACCTTCGAATACATTGTTAAGATAGATGACCTGTAATACGGAATTTGTTACCCCACTGATTTCAAATTTTTGATGTCCTCTATATGTGGTAATACTAAACAGGCTGTTCAGATTACCCACATAAAGAAGCGAGCAGGTGAATATTGTCACGAAGCCAAGGACGACGCAGTTGTCTTGCAGGAAAAACAAGTTTATTGGAGCGAACATGTGCTCCCCTTACAACTCAAAAAGAATACAGACGCGGCGAAGCAGCGGTCAATAGTGACTGGCGCAGGCGAGTGACGATGAACCGAACGCCGGGGCGTCTGTTCTGCAGTCTTTTATCTTTCGGCGCGAGTGTTTCTGAAACCGTCGATTCACATCCAGAACATCGTAAATCACAGAAGAATATTCTGGGCTAGCGACGTTAGGGCGAAACAGTCTGCTTATCTGAATGAGATAGCCCGTGCAGCACAAAAATGAAGAATGGAACATGCCCTTCGCATGGGACACAGATAACGGAGCCGGGCGCGCCGGGCAATAAAAACAAACAATAAATAAACAAACCCGTACATGGTTCGCGGCATTACGCCGCCCCCCTCTAAGAGGGCATCGACCCGATGTAAAATAAAATGACTGTCCGAACAAACAGCAACAACAAAACAACAAAAAAAGTACGTCATCTTGCGAAGTACGGTTTGAGGCGAACCACGTGGACGACTTCGGGTCGCGTGCGTCGCCGTGATCTGCCCGAATGACCATTGGGGATCACTTCGTAGGTTAATTGGCCAACACGTCGTAGAATCTGGTACGGTCCGAAATACCGTCGCAGAAGCTTCTCACTGAGTCCACGTGTTCG
>JABSTR010003256.1:0-41737 GCA_013339765.2 Haemaphysalis longicornis | reverse complement strand
ACAGCCCCGACCATAGTTCCCAACTGCCTTGTCTCCAGCCTGATTCTTGCCTACTTTAGCATTGAAGTCCCCCATAACTACGGTATACTGCGTTTTTACTTTAGCCATTGCCGATTCCACATCTTCATAGAAGCGTTCCACTACTTGGTCTCGTGGCTGGATGTGGGCGCGTAGCCCTTCACAACCTTGAGCTTGTCCCTCTTATTGAGCCTAATTACAAGACCTGCTGCCCTTTCGTTAATGCTATGGTATTCGTCTATATTGCCAGCTATGCTTTTATTGACTAGAAATCCCACTCCCCAGTTCTCTTCTGTCCTCTAGACCACGGTAACATAGGACGTGTCCATTTTTCAGCACCGTAAAGGCTTCGCCTGCCCTCCTAACCTCGCTAAGCCCTATTTACATCCCATTTAATGCCCTCTAATTCCTCGAACAACACCTCGGGACTTTCTTCGTAGATAAGGTTCGCACGTTAAGCGTTGCCAGGTTCAGATTCCATTGGCGGCCTGTCAATCCCCCTTGACCGGCCAAGTCAATCCCCCTTAAATCGCCATTCCCTGACTAACTCAAGGCTTCCCCACCTCGACTACGTGGCCCGAATTCTCAAGCCCAACAGTGCAAAAACGTCACGTGGGCAATACAACGCCCTCCAGCCCCACGGGGGAGCCCTCTTGACCAGTGCGACACGAGTTCACCGCACCAACAAAACTACCAAGGCGGGAGCCCCTCACGTGGAGCATCCGTGCCTGGATGATGTTGGTGCTCCTCACGAGGCGCTCGCTAACGTGCGCAAGGTATTTTTCGGCAATGCCTCTATGCGAAGGTCGCTCCGGCCACATCGTGCGAGGGGAGTTTTTGATTGGAATGTTTTGTTAATGCCAACAGAGCAAGCTCTAGTGTAGACAGATCTGCTGTTAAAAAGCTATTACGCGAACACAGGCTCTAGTCGCCCAGAAATAAACGTGACACGCAATACAAATGCAGAACGTTCTGTGAGGCAACTACGGTCTTACGCTTGTTCTTTTGCGCGTATGACCGGATGTTCGTACGCTCGCACACGAGAAACTGCTCTGAAAGGAAACACGACGCACGTGCGGCCTGCGTAGACTGAGATGCACTATAAATCACTTGGAATGACACACACTCTAATTCTTTGCATGACCTATATGCTAAGTATCGGAAAAATTAGCCTTAACATTAGGTCCAACAGCAACAATTATTGACAAGAACGAGTCGGTTTCGCACGCAGCCGGTTACGCTTCCCGTACCTGGTGTACGTGGTCTGGACGGCCTTGTGGCTCAAGACGACGACGATGCGAACTCGATGCGGGAGACGAGGCGCTGGTCGGGTCGCTGCGCGCCTGACGTTGGCCTTACGCTAAAAAAAGCAGCTACTCCGGTCCCCCAGCGTGCACCTGCTGCACCTCGTGCAACGTCCAAGAGATTTCCCTGCGCTTCCCGCTTTTCTGAATTACCCCTCCCCGACGATCCGACTGTATTGCAGTCCAGCGGCTTCGAGGACCCTTGAGCCGCCACTTCCGTGGCTCGCGCACGTCGCCTTCCTGAAATGCTGTAGTCCTACGGGCGCTAAACCACTGCGGCCCGGTCCCAACGCCGCCGTAGGGTCGTCGACGAAGGAAAGCAACAAAACCTACTAAAAACAAGGTTAATCAGTTTTCGTAGGCGAGGAAAAAGCAACAAAAATTGTCGTTCTGGCGGGCAAGCCGAGATGGCTCATGCCCGGTAAGATGTGAATGCGAATGTGAATGTTTTAATTAAACTGGGGGCCTGGCCAGACGTGTATCATAATTATATAACCGACTAGTAAATGAGCCGGTACAAAATGTGTTACGGAGCCTGTAATACTGCACAATGTACTGTATTTGCTCCAAACCCCCCCCCCCCCCCCCCCCTTCCCATAACTCTGGCGATGAAACGGGCAACTTATCCGTCACCTAAGTTTAGCGGGACATACAGCTGCTCACATGTTAGTTCTGTAACACAAAAGAGCTTCCAGTGCAGAACCTATGCAGGGAGTCTTAAGCTATTGCCGCACTAAACCCCAATAGACCAAGAGCTAAGAACCTTCACCCACACATACCAGCCGTACCTTTCAATAAGTCATTTGCGGACGTGCTCTTTATATATGTAACGTTTAAATATAAGAAATGAGCACAGAAAGCAGGTATCCAATAAGTTCAGCAGAAAAATCAACAAATTCGACGCCATTGCCGGCGCTGTGTTGCCAGCCGTAGATGATAACGCCCACGCCAGCATCCAACGATGGTATGTCTTATTAGGAACGCCAAATTGCTCTCGTTCGGAAAATAAACCAGCAGCTCGCGGACAAACGATGCTAAAATCCTGTACGCCTTCAGGCTGCGTATCGGAGCGGGTTGCATATGAGACCAATCAAAATTTAGCAAAGTGTAGACAATTTCCCTCTGATGTCATCCTTGCAGCCACTACGGAGCATTTCCACGACGTGCTGGTTCAGGGTCGCCCTTGTGCTTCGTTTCAAGTTATACAAATATATACAAAATCTTAAACAGTTCTCTTTAAACTCTTTTGTTGTATCATGGGGTAGACACACTGTTAGAGGGTGTGATGCCTCGAAAAAAGGCCTGCGATATGTAAGGTTCCTTTTGAGTACAGCGCGCGGCCATGCGCGGTTATATTATCTGGAGTTTAGACCGATCCTTGAGCTAATCTCCTTTTTGGATGGCTGGCCGAGTAAACTTCAATAGGAATACGTTTTGACGCGTTCCTTCATGTTTATCACACAGTGCACATACCCTATATATGCAACAAAAATGTGGCATAGCCGATACAGGTGTTATACATTGAAAGTGTCTTACGTCGTCACGCACTAAACATTTTTTTTATGCGTCCAAGTTCCCATTGATGTTTTTTTAATTTCGACCTTGTTTTACGCGCCGAACCTACACATGATCTACTGAGGAGCCCTGCGTTGAAGGACTTCGGAGAAAGCTTGCTCCGCTGGAAATAATTTAAATACGCATAAATCTGGCACACTGACTGTTGCACTTATGGCCTCCATGAGATGAGCTCCCGCAACGGCCGAGAATAGATCCCACGTCCTTCAGCAAATGCGAATGGCGCCCTAGCTATTGAGTCCACGTTTATTTGTGTAGTTCAAAACTGCACAGTTATTTTTAGTTAATACATTCTGAAAAAGCCCCGTGGCGTTCTCTTCACCGAATCTGCTTTGTTCACGCTACCTTGTTGCCTGCTTTCTCGAGGTTTGTGGTTTACGTTAGGTTGATTGCGGAGCACAAGATGGCTGCAATATCGTTTGTTGTCATGTTAAGCTGAAGCTAGACTATTTACATGAAAGCTTCGAGAACACCGTTCTGCGAAAAAGCCAGTTGTTGTAGTTCCATCGAATCTGAACACGAGTCTGCACATTAGTAGCCCCATGTTACACCAACTCTCCCATCTCCGCACGTTGCAAGGATAGCATAAAACGTGTTTCGCTTCCTAATGTTCCTGTCTTCATGGTGCTTACCTACCTTGGGATATGCCATAAACGGGTAGGTTTCAGGTGCAATGGGGCCTCTTAACAAAGCCCAAATATCAACGAATAGAAAAAGCGAAAGTTGTGCAATAGTGGCTACCGAATTACACCTGAACTGATGGTACGGGACTAGAACAAGTGCGCACGAGCTGCACAACTTCTGATTCTCGAGAATCACTCAGGTATCCCGTCTGCTTGCTGCGTAATTCATGTCATGCGACATAGAAATTAAAGCAAAAAAAATAAGAATACCCCGTGTAAAATAGAAGCCGACCGGCTGAAGCTTATCACGATAAAAGAAATCTAAAGCGACGAAAGAGGTGCAAGTACGATGTAGCAGAAAGCAAATAATACCAAGCGTCTCATGCCTCAATGCCTAATGCATGGCGTTAAGCCACCAGTATTCAATAAACAAATAAACAAATAAATAAATAAATAAATAAATAAATAAATAAATAAATAAATAAATAAATAAATAAATAAATAAATAAATAAATAAATAAATAAAAATTGTTCAAAGCCCGTAGCAAACTTCCATGTCAAGAGGAAGTTTCTTGTCCTATTTGCACGCATAAAGCTTGAAAAAAAAAGGGTTTAACGCGCCGACGCAACGCAGGCGATAATGCGCGCTGTAGTGGAGGGCTCCAGATTAATTTTCACCACCTGCGGATCTTTAACGTGGGCCGAAATCTCGACCGCAAGGGCGGTTTTTTTGCTTTCACCCCCATCAGAAAAGCGGCTGCCGCGGCCGGGAATCACACCCGCGACCTCATGCTCAGCGCACTCCTAAAGCTGATTTTCTTAAACATTACAAAATGTGGTGCATAAATCCCTGCCTTTTTTTATTTACTACGTATGCACATTCCTTGCTATACCAAACATTGTCTAGTAAATTACTCCTGGTTATCTGGCCATACCGCTTTATTGCGTCTCACATTGCAAAATTGTTGTCCCCGAAAAGGGCTCTACAGTACTACTGAAGCACATACTGGGCACCTATAGGGCCGGACCGTACTACCAGAGCACGAATGTAGCATTTTGAGTCGCTATTATAAGGGAAGTCTATTGCTTTCGTAATCCCTTTTGTGTTTTGTCAATAAACCTCATGCACAAATTTTGTGTTCTCCCTGGCTATGCCTGTACACCGATTTCGTTGTGTTTTGGACTGTTAAAAATTGCTTACAAATTAAACCTGACATTATGTTCTTGTACTTTTCAGTGGTCTGCGTAGGAGGCTATTACGTTGGTCCAGAATGCGGTCACACACGGAAAGACCCTCCTGTAAGATGCACGCTATCCTGTAAACTGAAAACCCGGAATTTTTTCCTACTTTTAGAGGTCACAGTTTAAGCTTTGCTTGCGAAGATTTCTTGGTGTGAATATTTGTAGAGAGTGAGGTGCAAAACAGAAACGGGAATGCTTATATTGCCCGGTTTCCTAAATCACATTTTAATAGAAGCCCTTGCAGTAGAAAAAAACATCATTATAAGTGAAAATGCAGCACCCGACGAAGAGATGACGGCAATGTAAACCCATTTTAACCCTACGAACTGCAGCCCTGCTCAGAGTTATGTTAACAAAGTTGTTACTCCCACATTTCAAACCATTCTCACATTCAGGGGGACGGAACACGATTACATTTCGTTTACCTAAAGTGAGCATTTTCTAAAGTTTTTGAATTCGTTTCCTCCTGCGCCGCTATCGATATCCAATTAAAACTTTATCTTCGTACGTACAGAGAGCGCGTTGTTATATGTAACTAGAAATTAAGGAGCAAGACCACCCTGCCCCACTGAAATACCTAAGTAAATGACACACTACTCCTTCGCAAATTTCTTTTTTTTTTGCAATTCGAATTCCAGAGTTCGCGTATTTTTAGCTTGAGCTACAGTTAAATGCAGTACCATCAACGCCTTCGGACCGCGGAGAAAGTTTGTAATCGCGGCTGTATGATTGGAATCGGCGTGTTTATGGAACGACCGTTGTTTAAAGCCTGGCGTGCTACAAATTCAAAATGTGATATATATTAGATATTTAAATAAACCAGCACCTCATACGTCTGGTGATGAACGACAAAAGAAAAACCACTATTCCAAACATCGTGTGACCCGATATAGAATTGACTAGACGGCCAAAGAGAGCGATAAACGAAACTGAATTCAGAAAGAAAAAAAACACCACTTCTGTGTGCTGATGAGTGCAATCAAATGGAAAGCAAAACAGAAAAAATATAACGTGATAGTCGGATGACTAAGATTTGGAGAAGCAGCGCTAGAAGTCTTAAGTAAAAATTTTTGGCTGATAATTAGAGTTCTCCCCAACGAAAAATTTGCGCGCACTTGTAATTCCCGTTTTCTCCAGTACAGTCACACGACACATAATTTCTGCGTCTCACGAATTGATCGCCGTATTAGCGAATGCACCGACGCGTGCAATTTATTCTGGCGTTGTCTCGTAGCGCATCGCTGCAGGAGACCATTTCTGGCGCCTTCCGCCAAACGTTCATCCTCCGCTTTTCTCCTCGCTCTAGCTTGGGTGGCCTCTTCGTTCAATAGGTTATCTCGTAGCTAGTCACCGCCGAAGAGAACATCGCGCACCGCCAGGGCATTCCGCGCCTCCCCCTCACACTTTCGCCAAACCTTTCTCCTGCGATTGTCTGCTCGTTCTATCTCGTTTGTCTTCAGTGCCCCCTTTCTACGCTCGGTTACAACGAGGAATGTCTGCGGCGTCAAACCAAAGGAGCGGGAAATTTAGTGCTAAGCACTAAAAAAGACGCACCCTTGCAGCAACGAGAAAGTTTCAGAGCAAATTGTTACGTACGCTTAAAACCTATATCCCACAAAAAATACGTAGCGGCAATGTGGAGTATTGGTCAGAGTCAAGAATATTTATTTCATAAAACCGCCAATCGTATGCTTCATTAAGCCAATAGTATTACCTATGTTGACGAAAATTGAAATGTGTATAGAGTACAAACCGAATTTCCATGTTTCTTTGTAATATTTTTTCGTGTGCGAGACAAACCTGCTCAAGAGCCAACGAATTTATTAATAAGGTTGACGTATATATTCACTCAAAAATACATTTAATTTGTTTACTTCTGGCATATTGTGACAAGTAGGTGTTGAGCCATTAGTAGGATATTGCTCGTCTGGCCCAAATTATAGCTTGCTTCACAAGTATGTTTCGGTATCAAAACAAGGGGTAGCATATGTCGCGCAGGACACCATGGTGTTTGAACACTAGTGTTGTTCTAAGCTATACGGACGTCTTCTGAGCGGCATTTCATAACTATTCAAGTCTGCAAGCAAGAGCTCTAAAATATTTTAGTGCACTTTAACGATGTGAAAAAGGATGCCCAGTGAAGGTGGCCACAGTGTGAGAAGTGCACTAAACAAAATACGTTTGCTCGATACAGCATACTTGCAAGTTATGAGCAGAATGAAACTTTAGAGCAATTGAACTTTGTTGTAGTTGAACACATGCAGCTGCCCGTTACCCTCCCGTAAAAACCACAAAGGTCCCGTTTGAAGGTCGCAAACGGACCTTACACATTACTTTCTGTGTTACTGTGACGAATTTAATCATAAAATTACATAAAATTTGGCAGAAACTTAGAAAAGTGTTATCGGCCTCTCATGGTACAATTTGTTTTTGAATCGCTTCTACTAAAGAAGTCTTACACCTGTTTTTAGGGTCGGTACTCCCTCCTTGGATGGCCTCTATTTACAGCAGAGGGGAGTTCACTTACAGTGGCAACTTTACTGTGAATGTGAACTAAATGAAATTCAGCAAAACTTTGTGTAATGAATGAGTGTTCTTAGTGGGCATATCACTGAAACTATTTTTCAGAGGTACAGACTAGATGGAGACCTACAAAGCATTATACGCTAAATCAGGAGCCGCGACTTCTGTTGACGCATTGTTTGTGAGGGGAGCAACGTATATACAGCTCCCTGAAAAATCTTGGAGTAAAGATTGATCATATAGCGTCCAGGAAAAACATTAGTTCAATTTAAGGCCACATCTTGAAAATGTACACACAAATGATTTCCGAAAGAGGTGCTCAGCACAGAAAATCGTTTGGCGATTTGTATCCACACTACTTTAGATGCGGTTACAAAAGTAGTGTTTGAAGTCAATTTCACTGCCCTGATTAGAATAACAAAACTACAAACTGGATATGGCTGCCTGCTATCCTCCCCGAAAATTATGCCCTCCCATAGCGAACAAAATTTCGCGATGTAATTTACACAAAATAGACTATAGTATGCCTGGTTTACATTTTTTCGAACCGTAAACATTTTCCTCATATTGCCTGCCTAAATTCGGTATTTTCATTGCGAACATAGCATTGCGATCTAATTTGCATAACTTGCACAATTGGAGGTTTTTTCTATGTAGTTGTAAATTTATTCACAACCTCTACAAGTACACAATAAATATAGTAAGTTCTTCCTAGATATGGCTCTTTTGGACACTTTTTTGCGAGGTGTATGGTCATGATGAGTGACCCGATTCGTGCACGTCTTTCGATAGCCCGTATTTGCTGCAGAGGCCCACCGGGGCAGCTTTAATTGGTAGTGAAGCAGTAACAGCGTACGAGGCCTGCTACTTACCTCTTCAATAGAGTTTTTGAATCAGTCACGGCCCGAAAGTGCCATCAGATAAAACATTAGACATTGACGGCCGCCAGGCAGCGACCACCATTTTGGCTGGACACCTCGGCTACACCGCACTGAATGCATTGTGACCACCAATCACCTTTCAGCGTTAGACCTCCGGTCACCATTAAGATGCCCGATAAGTCACCTAAGGTAAATCCGTAAGACCCTGGGGGTACCTCGTGGGAATAACGTGCAGCGCAAGATCCGGCCACATGCACAACCTAAGGGGAATATGAGACGCAGAACCGCATGCCAATCCTTGCTCCAATGACCGCTTGCTGTCCAGAATCGAGTAATTTTCGAGTTCGTGTTCCCGCCAGTTTACTTAGTGTTACTGTAAGCGCAGTATGAAAGTGTTCTTCTCAAGTTGATTTCAACATTCAAGGAAACAATTGAAGAGACTGTACCGAAGAGTGCGCGACTAGGATAGGTTATGACATGGCATATAAGGGGAGCATCTGACGCTGATGATTACAGTGCGCAGATTGCACCGTTTGGAAGAGGCTAAGAGATCTCAATGAATCATGTTTGACTTGGTGCTCCCTTATACAGTGCCGTGCTTGCAGATCTAAGTGTTGACTTGATAAAAATGATCCTGTGAACTGCCTTCAAAGACAACTGCCACGACTATGGTTGGCGAAGTGAGTTTCGTCGTTCTTGCTGGTAGAAATGGCCTAAACGTCTTCCTGCTTAGTGTGTACGCTTTGACGTGACAGTGTTTTGGAAAATCAACAGGGGAAGTTCACGCACACTTTGAAACCAGGTGCTGCGTTGGCTTAACGTTTCGCTTCCCCATAGACGAAATAGATCTTAGTAACCAGGCTAACCGATAGCTATCCAAAAAAGTTTCAAATCGGCGTTAAAGTTACATTTCTTTGCGGAAGCACTCAGGTGTGTGCTACTGTATGGTGTGGCGTCATCGCAGGCCTCTAATCGAGCGAACAAAACAAACACCGAATACAGAGAGAACACAGAGGAGGAACGCGTGGCAAGTGGTGTTTAAATCAACGATTGGCCGTGCCACATGTATTCATCTGTCGCTAATTTACCTGCTGTTAACACTACGTTCAATAGAGAATAAACTGGCCGGAACTTTCACGTAAGTGGCGAGTAAAGCTATACCCACTACGTGGCTCGCATCTTTAATCGTCACTGATAGCTGTTCTAATTTAGCTAAAATCAATCTTTTTGTGTTAGAGAACAATTAAAACAAACACAACTAGGCTCGCTACTGCCGGTATATTACCCGTTATTGCTTCTTTCAGGAGGGCCTTGTCGATGAATGCGAAGAGTGGTGCTTGAAGGAAGCCAGTGATCAAAATTGGGACAAAAGGCGATACCCTGTGGGAACACCATGCAAAGTAGGTATAACTGCTCTATTAAGAAACGTATGGCATTGCTCTCAATATTATTTTTACCTAAAAAAAAAAGTACGCCTATTGTAACAATTATATGGGATTTCAGAGCTTGATACGGCAAGTTTTAGGGAACTTTCGAAAGAAAAATGTGACGTACTTAGATTCATTACACCACTCAAGTGGTCCGCTTTTCTTTCCTTGTACGTGATTTGAGTTCTACAAGTACCAAGGTGCACTCAAGCACACGAGGAGCGTCCAACAGAATATACATTCTTTATATCAATATCCCTCTCAAGTCAGCTATCCAAATAGTTAGTTACATACGGTAGCTGTGCATTCAACCTGAACCAAAACTATTCAGTTTGAGCACGCTTCAAATTAGTTATTGCGGTTTTGTTACTGTGGGTTCGCAGTAGCAAACTAGGCTTATCAACTCGTGTGATTAGTATTTGTCACCAATTGACATTATGTGATTTAAATTCAAAAGCCGCTACCACATTGTTTTCAAAATTCGCGTTTTTCTTACACCTGAGACCGTAAATAACACCTTAACAAATAGCTGATCTTCGCTACATCCAGAAAAGGAGTCGCAGCAGAAAATAAGTTTTACATGATGGCATACAAATGTATCCACCCATAAATAGAAAACGGTCCCGGATTCTCTCCTTTTGTGCAGTAGGTCAGAAAAGTAAAAACACTTTCTCTTATTCCGCTTTCCCCAATGTGCTCAATGGCATATAAAAGTAGCCTGGGTATGACATTTATATAACGCTACTCCGCGTTTAATAGGCACTCTTCCATTAAACATGGGCTTTATTAAAATCATTTTACCAGCTGATGGTGCTTCTTTACCGTCAATTTAAATAGATTATGCCCGTGCCATTCTCATAGCAGAAGTGCTCGGCCACACACCTTAAAACGAAAGGCAGCCGTTACTTGACTGCTGCTGGACCAGCGAGTTTAAATTCATAAAAAAGAAAGGATTAACACCAAATATTGCAATAGAGCACGAAAAAGAAGCACGGCATTCGTGTGGTGTGTTCTGACGTTTCATGTATATTCCTTCCGCTCCACGCTTCAATATGTACCAACTGCCGTGCGTTTGATTTACGCTTATAAAGCCGCTGATTGACGAAATTCAGAAGTTTGATTGGTTATTACTTATTGTGTTAAGCCGGATTGTAATGTCGATTACACAAACATGCGCATGGATGCGCGTGTACTCACAATCAGACTAGACTACGAGATTTACGTGCTTTCACGTTTACCTCGCTTTTTCTTTTTGAAATTCTGGCTTTTGTCCTTACTCTATGATCAGGAAGCCTTCTGTAGCGTTACAAGCGTCTTTTTCGTTTTTCCTGCGCTTACTTACAAAAACTAGATTGGCTTGGAAGAAGCCCTTTTAGCCTAGAAAAAACTTTCCTACTTTCATCACGGCTGGTTATCACTCTTGTCAACTCCACATGTAGCAGTTTTTAGGATATTGGCAGCATCAACAGCCAGCTCATGGTGCTTCTTTGCCGTCAATTTAAATAGGTTATGGCCGTGCCATTCTCATAGCAGCGGTGCTCGGCCACACACCTTAAATTGGCAGCATATTGGAAGGATATTGGCAGCATCGACAGCCGCATCCTACCCCGGTATTGAAGCACAGCATTATAACATAGTAGAGCCGAGTTTCACCTCAACCAGCGATTTGACATTCATTTGACCGCAGCTGCACCACAGTTTTCGCAACGCATCACTTGACGCGCGAGGCTGACCTTCGTCGCTACCATTCCGCTGTCGCTGCGTGCGCTAGCAGCCGCTGCGCCTTTCCGCATGCGCTCGTCGCAGCTGTGTCACCGTCTGAGCTTGTCATTGACTGAGAGCGAGGCCGGGCCGTCTTCTATATACGTTGGGCGGGAGCGGAACGTACATAGAAGGCATTGCATACATAGAAGCAAAGTGGAAGGCTTTAACTACCGTCGGTCAGCAGCGCCTGAACACCCCATGGATAAACTCCTGCGAGCAGTGGGTCAGGAATGCCAAGGTCGTGAAGCTTGCGTGGGTGACTATCACCTGTCTCACGCAGCAAAGAAATGAGGCTCGTGTTTAGGCATGAGATGCCCACACATTATATTTACAAAGCCAAACCTCAAACAAAGTGGATCATAGAAAATTGACAAGCATATCACAGTGCCAAAAAACAAGCACTACCTCACACTACCAAAAATCTAGCCAAAAGGCCACTATAACACATTAACTGTAAAACAAATCCTACCGCCTGTAGCACAGCGAACCCGCTGCTATTACGATGACGTGTCCTGGTGGGTCGGCTGGCTTACGCGTTGCCCAACGTAGCAGCACGTCGCGATGGTGCGTGGTGGTCTTCGGGGGTGCGGATGACCGTGGTGCGAGGCTACGGGTTCCCTGAGCAGCACGGCTAAGCAGGAGGCCAGCAGTAAGAAGCTGCTGGTAATAGGTGGTTCCGAGCTTCCCGCTGCCAAACGGTGCGAGGTCACTGGTGCGTTCTGGGGCACGGCCCGACAGGTTGCCGGCGGTGCGATGCCACCGGTGCGCTCTTACGAAAGGGCGCTTTCAAGGCTCAGGGGCCTCAATGCTGTTCCTCCAGCTCTCGTCCCGGGGGTAGTATCACCACCGTTAACCCCCGATGCTCGACCCGAACTTGCCACCATTCCTCCCAAGACCTCATTCCACTCTCCCTATTCCAACTTCATCATCCTCCACTTCACCTCGCATTCTATCGTGTGAGTCTTCCATTTGCGGGTACAGCTAACCTCCTCCTTCTATTAATCACTCTGTGTGTGTTCTTAATTGGTCCTTTCAAAATCCTTCTCACCATCACGTACTCTCATTCTTTTTTCTCTTCGTCTTTTCTTCTATCATCTTCTTCTCGGGCCCATCCCTGTTCTGGAATGGGCTTTTCTTACTATATGACAGAGACTGAGGAAGAGACAGCCGTTCAGCTCACAACATGGACTTATTCAGGCTAAAAAAATATTTCCCTTTGAACAACTAGGTTTAGCTGAGCGAGGTCACAGGCATTTTTTACAGCGAGTGATGACAGAAATCTTGCCGGTCAGCCAATGTAAGACAGAACAAAACGTATTGCCATGGTATAGGCAATATTTTATATATTATCTGAACATTTTTGTGTACTATGCTCTAATGGCCCGGGAGAAAACCGGTCGTAGCTAATAAGCAGTGTTCCTGATACATTGCACCGCAGTCTCAAGAAAATGCACTCTATGGCCATCAGTGCAACCGTTACACTTCTTTATGTACTCTAGCATTTTACGCCATATTTCTCACAGTCTCTTTGACATCATAAGATGAAATCTGACAGAAGAAACGAGTAACAGAAAATTGAATGAGCACACGCTCAAAATTATGCGCCCTTTGTGTGGCTGCCATCGGTACAACTGGAACGCCAATGCTGCTGCTCAAAAAAACGGGACACCTCAGACCAAATTATTTGATATCATAGAGCCCACTAGGTCAGCGCACAATTGGGACCCAGTGTATGCCGGTGCAATGCAGCCGTAATATTTAGCGCATGCACGTGGACTTCCAGAAAATGTAACCGGTAGTTATTGCAGTAGTCTATTGTAACTCTCTTCTTGCACTTCCTGATAGGCTTGCGGAGGGCCTCCAACAAATATAATAGTAAAATGTTATACTTTTTCGCTTAAACACGGTCGGCGATTGTGTTCCTGCTTTATATCTGATCGTGTCGCGAAAGCTCGTTCACTAACTTCCGCTATCTGATATGAATGGTCACACACGTGGCTCCCATATTATTCCACAGAGTATGATGCCAGCAACAGAAGCATGCCTGCAATCATGTCCTGTCATTGTTTAACGACAATTGAAAGATGACTGCCCAGACATTCTGAAGTGTTTTCAGTGGAACTTTGGTATGCGTTTTTCCCATGCCGCAAATCGGGACGTGTGCGTCTGAAGGTACAATACCGAGTCTGGTGGTTGCAGTACATTCGGTAAAGAACGCCTACTTGTGCTCTTCAGTGAACTCGCGCCTTCAATTCGTTTTCCTTTCTATGTCAGCTGTTTTCTACGTCAGCCGTTCTCTACGTAGGGACCACCCCACGTAGAGACCACCACTAATCACTGTCGATAAATACCGAATGTCTAGAGCTCAGTTTCCGCACCCATACTTCTCCCCTTCCTGCAACAAGGCTTTATTATGACGCCAATGTCAAGGATGCACCTTTTCCATGCCGGCCCTGAAACTACTACTTTACACCAAGCTGCATTTTAACGAATTACCCCATGTCACCAATACGCAGACCCTTTCACGCGTGCTATGATCTAACGAGAAAAGTACCCTAAAAACACCTAATCAGCGGTCAATTTTGCTTCAAATTACGAATGAAGAGCGTTGGCACGCCACGCTCCTCAGCACAACATCTGTTCCCTCAATCGTTTCCGGGCTGTTCTACGCCCACAAATGTGAGCCATGGCCAGAACACCTGCCGCCTATCTACTCCTCCCAAACATTCAACGTAGTAACGAGCCCCCGGGCGCATTGGGAGCTCAGCAGATTACCAGTGGCTGCAGCCAACTGCTGCCCGCAACCGTTCATCACGCTGTCACCGTGGTCCGCATGGCACGGTGAATTACCGTGACCGAACTACGACGACGGAGCGCCTCAATGCCCAATGAAGCGTACGGACCGCCTTCCGCGAGGGTCGCAAAGGTATCTATACTTGAGCAACGCCGCACGTTGACATCTCCGATACAACGAAAACTTTGCAACAAATTTTCACACAGACGCGAGACCAACACATCGCGTCTACCCAACACAAAATATCTCACTATCGAACAGAAGGATGCTGACCGGCACGCTCTCCATCCCTTGCGAAAGAAGCCCGTTCAGTATTTATAATAAGCCATATTGACTGAATGGCTAGTGGGTCAGCCACCATACGCAGACCCGAAATATGCCTTCCACATTGCGTTATCAACGAAAAATTGTAACAAAATTAATTTTCACGTAATAGACGTAGACCACGAAGAACTTCAGGAGCAACTACGCCATGCTTAAGTACACAAAGATTGCTCTTGGTGGGCCAAAGCACTCCTAGGAACTACGTCGCTTACAGGAAGATAAGAATATTTCCCAAAGTCAAGAAAATTCTTCTAGAAAAGCACATCACAAAACCGCAGCCAGCTACGTGCCAACTCATGTTCTCCGACGTGCCAACCGCAAAAAGAGCATGTTACAGGGGACAGGGAAAATTTGTCGTGGACTATGAACCTTTAGAAAACAAACTTCTGCGGTCTAATTCAAGATTGCGCGAGGGACTGAAATAACACGCATTGATTAACTACTGTATCAGGTCAAGTATATCTCTGACCCAGATTTTATGAAGGCTGAATTCTTTCATGAATTTGAAACCCTACAGACGACTCGCATACAACTGCCCGCCCGCAATTATTGCGTTCCAAGGTTAGCTTGACAACGTAGACAGAAAAACCACCGCATGCATGGAGCTAGGCCTATAGAATGTGTTGGTTCCGGGCATATACCTTTCGTACAGAGCGCTGTCGGCCTGTGCGCTGCGGTATATCAAATTTTGCCACCACCGTTATGGCAAGAGCAAAATGCAGACTAGAAATCCTGTACTTCAGATGTAATTGACGTCTGCAGCTAAGATTCGCTTCCGTTAAACGAGTGTTCAATATTTAGAGGAACTCTCATAAGCCAGGACGTTTCCTCCTGAAGACGTGCACCACTGGCACCAAACTTGCTGACGCCTGCCGTTTTGCCACCTCAACACCTGTGCAAACCCACCGTTCTTGGAGCCATTGTTAAGACCCTCGGCACTCCTCAGGCTGCAACAAAGGTTGCAGCACTACTGGAAACACAAAAAATCACCGCAATTGTCGGTCGTGCACAAGCACTGAAATTAACATAAATTTGAAGTGTTAGAACGGAGTACTAATTATTATTCGTTCCAGCCACAGTTTTCTGCTGTGAAAGAGTAACATATGTCACAAGCCGGTTAAGCCAGACCAAGAAGGATTGAACCGAATACCGAAACAAGCGTCATGAGAGAAACGTATGCCTGTTTACAGACCGACACTAGTACCAGTCGTTGCTTGCAGCTAGCGAGCCGCCGCGCCAAAAAAAGTCCAACAAGTCACAGAGCCTTTATGATCTTTAAGCGAAAATGACGCGAATGAAAGCAGAGCCTTTAAGCGAAAATGACGCGAACAAAAAAATTTTTTACGACGGATTGCAGCTCTGATGAGTCAAATTTATTTTATCGATATGAGAAATTAGAGATGTCGCTTCCGCCATCCGAACGCAATGAGGAGGAAACTTCAGACTGTGGTGAACGTGTCTGATTTCATTTACGAAGAATAAAAAGACTCTCTTTCGCCGCCGTTGCACCAAGGTATTTCGCCCCATGCAAAACACAGAATATCGAAATACTCAACAAACCTAGGACTCCCGTACCTGCCATCCCGGTCTATTTCATTCGTACTTTTAAGACAGACATGTGGCGCAGTGCAGAGAAGGGCGAGATGGGCCAGAATTGCCTAATTAGTGCTACGAGGACATCGCCATTTCGGCGAAGCTTTTGATGAAACTTTGGGACTCACTGGCCTTCATTACACAACATAACTTGGAATACAGGGTACTAGTAGCATAGTAGCAGTCTTGGTTGATCTGGCAATCCCATGCAATACGTGACGCTGTTTCTACTAACAAAAACGATACTGGAGGAAGCCTTTCCGTCTAGGTCCCGGCCGACCAGAGGGAAAACAAAAGGGCGGGGGGCCATGTTCCTAGTGTCCCTTCGTGGGAGCGCCCCGCAACTACAGCGTCATCGTTGTTCCTCCGGACCAAATTAAAGTTATCTCCGTCTATCTGCCTGTCTGTCGGTCTGTTTGTCTGGCTGGCTGGTATGCAGGGTGCTTCAGGGAATACTATAAGTATTTTAAAAAAAATTGGCTTTCGGAGGTAAAATTCTTTCCCTTGAACGAAGGTGTAAGGGGCCGTAGCGATAAGTGATCAGCGGTCGCTATCAAACGAGGCGAAGTTGCTATATAGGGTAACAAGTAAGTAGTAGTTTTCAATTCACTTTAATTAATTGCAGTTAGGCACGTGGTTGCAACTCATGCGCTGATGTCACTCGTGCGCTGATGTGACCCACGCGCTGATGTCACTAAAAGCTGCTCACGTCACACTCACGCCGCGCTTGAGGTCAGCTCACCGTCAGCAAAACACAAGGCTTAAAATAAAGCTGAGACGTTGTAGGATACTGCCGACGTTAAAACACTGAGTTCACTCACAGAGTGAAGCCAGTCGAAAATTGCTGATTTGATTAGCTGAATGACGAGCTGGAAGGCCCTATACCCGACGAAATGACGAGGTAAAAGGACGCCACGAAAAGCATGCTGGTGCTGCATAAGGCCAGGGAAAAATGGTTACGGAATGGTGCACGCCTTCCGGAATCGGCCATCCCAGCTCCTTCTGTGGAGACGCATCAGAGTGACGAGCGTCATCGACATGGAAGCTTCGTGAAGCTGCCGACGCTGCAGCTGCAATCACTCAGCCGTGACTGTGCCAGTGCCAGTGGCTTATCTTTGGGGTGCAGTTTCAGGCAGCTGCCCATCGAAACCCCAGCCTGGACAGTGGAGGGAAGTTTTTTTACCTTAGGTTGTTGCTGGATGGGTCACCTGCCGCATCAATTGCCGGCTGTACCGACGGTAGAGTGTATCCAGACTCCATGGACATTCTTTTGGGACGCTTCGGGGACACACACCGAATTGTCCAGGAAAATTTGCCTCAGCTTTGATCGCTTCCTTCAGTAGTGCCGGCGTACTAGAATGGCGGCTGGGCCATGTGCAGTTTCACGTACGCGAGGTCGCGGCGCCGAAACGTCCAGTGGTCAGCCTATTTCACACAAGCTAATTATAACTGAAATCCCTGAGGTGCCTGGGATTAGCTTGCTGCTTGAAGGTGACATTCCCTGGAAGGTCATTATGGGAGATTCGCGACCTCATCCGAAAAACAATCTCTTCGTTGGACTAAAATTGGGCTCGCGGAGAATGCACCAGGTTCTCCCTCCCGTACTCAGTTCATCAGATGTTGCATCGAAGGTCTACGTGTACCGAGTTAACCTGAAATGTGAGGCAGTGGGCAATGTTGTTGGGAAATGCCGTGGTCCTAGGAGTATAGAAATTTTAAATCAAAGGCCCCAGATGACAAAACCAAAGTACCCGCCGTGGTGGCTCAGTGGCTAAGGCGTTGCGCTGCTCAACACGAGGCCGCCTCTCTGATGGAGGCGAAAAGCAAAAACGCCCGTGTGTACGAGATTTGGGCGCACGATGAAGATCCCCAGGTGGCGAAAATTAATCCGGAGCCCTCCACTACGGCGCGCCTCATGGCCTGCGTGGCGTTGGCGTGTTAAACCCTACAACCAATCGACAAAGCCAAAGTGAGCGTACCTTCCAAACAATAGAAAGACGACGACAGCAGCAAATCAACTCTTCACAAACAGCATCAAGCGTGCCACACCCACAGCGACAATCCTGAAAGCGATCAGTACTAGGACCGACCAGAGAGTGCTACAGGGCCCTAGTCAACACGAAAAGACATTACGAGAATTTACCGACACAAAGGTAAGCCATCTGCACAAGTTTAGTCTAAGAGCTCCCGGTACAAACGATCCCCACAAAAAGCTAGCCAAAAGTGGAGAAGAAAAGTGTTTTGATGCAGCCCTTTACCATCCACAGCCCCAAACAAAATGGCACCAATCATGAGGAAGCGCCATTCGACTCCCTCACAAGACAGGTAAAGTCAGATGGTGACGCATCATCTTCCTTACACATGCACACATGACAAAAAGAAATTAAAGAGTGGTACAATAATAAGAATAATGATGAATGTAATAAAAGTGAAATTTCCCAATACAACGAATAAGATGTGCAGAGCCGTCGAAATGCCGGGGCAGGGCAAGTTAGCTCAAAGGCTGACAGGCAATATCCTCCTGGCCTGTTTGTGAGGAGGGGATGATGTTGCACTTGTTGCAAAAAAACTCATCATGGGGAACCCAAAAATAGGCGCAAGGACAACCGAAAACCATGGTTGGCTTTTCGAAGAAGGAAATAATGAAGACGATAGCATGCCATGTGCTTTCTCTTTTATCTGATTCCGTTTATCGTGAAATAGAGTTATTTATTACTTATGTTGTTGGACTGAATTCTCCATCAACCCTTAACACTTCTCACATGAATAACGTGTGCCTCTGTAGCGCAATACTCCAAACTTTAGCTTCGTAACGCGGGAGGCCCACCTTTAATCCCGACCAGGGGAAGTGGTTTTTTGTCATGCCGTGACCCCGGACGTGCTACGACGATACGCCAGGCAGGTAAAGTGTTCCGCGCCTAATAAATACTGAAGCGATGAACATGCACTGGAAATATGCAAATAAATTCCTCAGTGCCTACACCGAAGGTGGGTGCCGTGAACGAGCCCGCAAGGGATCTGCATGGAAAAAGAAACGACCGGATAACAGTATAGGGAGTCACAGCCTCCCTCATCTCATTCCCATTTGCCTTGCATAGCGGGCGAAAAACGCTGGCTAGTACCGGAAAGCCCCAAATCGTCCTCATTTACACCCCTTCATATCGCCTGTCGACGCCAGTTTTGCAAAAGCAGGACAATTGCCTCATGAACATCTTGCTCGTATTCACTTGACACTAACCACACGTATATCCATTGCCCATTTTTCAAGCTTTCTGTGTAGCCACAAAAGAAATATTTACAATGTAATCTTGTTCAACGTAACCTTGTAATGTATTCCACGCTAGTGCGTCCCATTATTGAACACGCGAGCGTGGTTTGGAACCCTCACGAGCATACCGCATTGATAAGATACAACACACAAAATATGGCCCTCCGCTTCATTTACTCGAAATACTGATGGTACGATAGCATAACCGGAGTCCGCAACCAAGCTTGCTTACCAACATTAAAAAGCCTCAGACAGGTGTCGTCCTTAAAGTTCCTTTACCTTCTTTATCACGGCGCCCTAAACATGGACAAATACTCGTATATCCGGCCTTCTTTGCCCTAAACATGGACAAAGACTCGTATATCCGGCCTTCTTTTTATCATTCACGTAGAACCAGCCATAGCTGTAATATCAGGCCTTTCGTTCCTCGTAGTAACACTTTCAAATTTTCCTATTTTCCACTAACCATAGAAACATTGAA
Organism: Haemaphysalis longicornis; assembly: GCA_013339765.2. Lineage (NCBI taxonomy): Eukaryota > Metazoa > Arthropoda > Arachnida > Ixodida > Ixodidae > Haemaphysalis > Haemaphysalis longicornis. Next base: position 21,920 of record JABSTR010003256.1, on the reverse strand, counting down.
TAAACTACCTAGTGAAATTGTTGAAGCGTGTTCTGTGGACATGTTTGTTGCTAAAGTTGAAAAATGGTATAACTCTGAATATCAATGAACGTGCGTTAACCTGTGAAATATAAGTATACATCGCCACTATTTGCGCTTGTATGCTAACACCTTTGAAGAGATTTGTTGAAGTATCATATTTTTTGCACTGTACCGCAACTGTATGAGCCTTTAATTAGCCTTACAGTATGAATAAATAAATAAAAAAATAAATAAATGAATAAATCAATAAATACGAAGTTATTACTCAAAATGATGTCCTGATCAAATTATCTTTGCCTACATATGATTTGGGTATGCAACCAATAAAACGTAAAACATTGCGGAGAGAAGGGAAAAGGTACAAGCAAAAACGCCTCAACAAGCCTCTCCTGACGCACCTAAAATGCCCCCACCGACTTAACTTTTCTCATTTTTCTCCTTCAGTACGACAACGGTAAGCGAGCGGTTTGCTACAATCTACACGACGCCTTTTCTTGCTACAGCGAGGAATACAAGGAAGTAAAAGATTACCTTGACAACGAAAGCGCGAAGACCAGCACCGTGACTACCCACAGCCCCACTGTGGCTACTCAGGACAGAGAGAAGCGCCGTAAACGTCAAGCCGACGAACCAACTACAGCCAGATCTCACAAAACCTCAAAATGCAAACAAAGAAAAAACAAATAAAGCTTCAAGCTAAGACCTACAGTTGTAACTGGCCTTTTCGCACAAATAAAGACAAATAATTCTTAAAACGACAATATCAGCGACAGGTACAGTTTTTACCCGATAAGGCAAAAAGTATTTCTTTAAATTTTCAGGTAATAACTATTGCAGGAAATTGCTTCAAATTAATAGCTGTTGCCACTCCTGGGCTGACGTGTCTGCAAAGCATTTACTAGGCGAACTTCTTACGTACTGGAACAAAAACATTCATTGCTTTTTTTCAAATTTTAGACCTTAAACACCTCGCATTATCTTACACTTTATTTTCTGTGTATATATTTTTTTATTTCTCATAACATTTTTAAGACTAAATTGCGCTGCATGTATTTTGTGGGATCATACCCACCGGTTCACGTGGATAGTTGTAACCCCGTTGCTTTATCAGCCAATCGATGTTCTCTTCGGAGTGCCTATACATCACAGAAAAGGAAATGCACATGAATACTTGAAATAACGAATATTTTTACTGTTAGTTTGACAAAGCAAGAGAAACAAGAAACACGTGCACGTGGACAGAATTTAAGAAGTGCGACACAGATATCAAGAGGCGTTTCAATAGTCTATTCTGAGTAACTCGTTTTCAACAGCTGCTAATAACCTGGTTTGAACTGCTTGTAGTTGCCCGTGAAAAATTACAAAATGAAATACAGCAAATATTTTTGCGAGAATGTTTTTTGCGTTGGTGCCACACCATATCAAACTTTTTCGGGCTTTAGTATTGTGACATTGTTTTGATTTATTTATTTATTTACGAATTTATGTTTATTTACAATGCCTTACCGGGCCCTCTACAGAGCACTGAGGAAGGGGGTTTAGTAAAGTGAGGTGTTGGGGAACACAAAACAGAAACTTACGAGTAACGAAATAGAGTGCTGCAAGAAATGGTGACGAAGTTGTCAATACAAATTTAGACTGGGGGACGATAACCAGAACAACAATTAAAAGCTGAAAAACAGTAGCTGACATGGGCTGACTTTCCGCCGTGGCGGGGTTCGCCACTATAGGCGACCACAGTGTTGCGTCTAGGCCGCTGACGCAGTGAATGGCGGCATTATCCTTTGCCACTTCCCCCTTCCCTACCAATCCCCCACCGACCCATCTATGCATAGCAGCCGCCAAGCGCAAGAAAATAGAGTAAACGTTTCTTAAATCAATCCCACAACGGCACTTGCAACGGTATGTAGTCGAAGCACAACCACATAAGTCTGGTATTTCATCGGTGCTCAAACAAGGGGCGGACTAGAGCCACCTGCCCGGCGCACGAGACGAGATCACGCACTGTACGACCGCCGATGCGGTGGCGCCCTCTGTCTATCCAGCGGGTACCTTCGGCTGACGTGTCGGGCATCAACGGTGATTGCGAGCACCTAAACAACTGCGCTGTAAATAAAATTCAACAGAATAGTATGCACACAAAATTATCACACAGGAATTAAAAGTATACCGAACACCATCAGCATTGCAGATAAAGGAAGCAAAAACCAAAGATTGCTAAATATGACGACACTTTGGTTTGGTTACGTAGTTCCTTTAGTTTCAAATACGCACAAGGGAAGAGCAAAAGAAAAAAAAACGCCGAACCTAATCGCGTGCGCACAAACAATATATACAATATAAAGTGAATTCGGAAACAAGATTGGACGTAAAGGTAGGGTAGGGTGTCTCTAAATCTGTTCCTATTTTGTGCCTGGAATGTATTCCTCGGGCGTGTATATATGTCTGACAGAGAGGTAACCCAAGTACCACATTGGCTAGTTGTGTTACTCATTTGTGGGGCTAAGGATAGTAGCTCTGAATTTTTTTGTGATGATAGTGCAGGGACTGTTTAAAAAGCTTTGCTGCTTTGTTGCTGTGAATTATTCGTCGGCTGTGTGTATACGTTTTCCGGTGAAGTAAGCAAAAGGCTGCACCGGCGAGATACGGTACGCGTGCACCAGTCTTGTTATAACCTGAGAGCGTGAAGTGAAGTCAGACGCCCCCCGACCAAAATCTATTAGTGTTGGGCCTATGGCGACGAGTGAAACAATAGTGGTGCGTTGCTTCAATACAGATTCCTGTGCGCTGACATACAGCTGGCGAGTCATAGTCGCAAGATTCTGGGCCGCACATACCGCTATTACTGCCTCCTACCAGTGTATTTTGCTTGATACTGAAAGAATGCATATCGTACTCGTTACGAAGTTTGATGATTTCCCACAATATTAGGCATGCGCAGTAAAACCTCGTCACAAGAGACACACAAGGGGCCCAAGAAACATGCTTCTTGTAACCAAGGTCTCTTTACGAACGTTCCTAACCCGACGAACATAGGAAAACCAACCAAACCGCTTTTATTCAAATGTCTCTTATGACCAAGCCTCTCTTGTAATAGGGTGTCTTCTAACGAGGCTTTAGTGTATATCGGCACGAGTATCTTTGCTCTTAATGTTTGTACAGTTATTCTGGTCCCGTAGTTAGGAACACCACGTCCTGTGCAACATGAAAGCAAAGTAGAACACTCCTTCCGCAAATAACCACTCAATATTGGCGAATCGAGCACCCATATCTGAGAAGCCGAGTATTCGTGAAACATAGACATCAGTATTGAAGGTATTGTGCAATAACTTAATCTGCTTTATTTAAGGAACGCACGCAGTTCATTAACGTCATTATGTTTCGACTTTATGACTTCGACTTCAGCTTCCGATAAACTTTAACCTACATGTGTCAGGCATAGTTGATGTGGCGTAAAAGGCAGCAACAGGGTGTGCGAGTGAAGTCCGGTTTTAGATATAAAGTTCATCCACCCTGTTTAAGGTTGCTTGATGTTGGGGTTGCAAGAGAAGTGGCAGAGGTATTAACAACTGAAACCTTACTGCACTTAAGTTTCTATTGAGGCTCCGACGTTTCAATATTGGGTTCCGAAATGATATTCGCAAGCTCAAAATAAGAATTTTGTCGTAAGGACAATAATGCTAATCTTGCTACCGCGTAATCACATGCGCAGCATTAGTATCGTCATCGCCACAGCCAAAACCAAGAGGCTTTGAAAAAATAGACAGTATGAAAGTACTCATCTGCAAGTATTTCTACTACCTTGAGTGAATTCATAAAGTCATATTCGCAGCAAAATAAACGCGTTGGTAGTCAGCACTTCTGTCACGCCTTTTCTTTTCGCGTCGTGATTACTTACGGGCTATCATTTTAAAATCCTGAGAAAACGTACGTGGCATGCGGCTTAGGGAAGATTTATGTATTTATTTGTTTGAAAAGGGTACAGAAGAAAAACTTATTTTTCATCTCGACTATATTGAACAGACGAAATATCAAATACAATGCTTACCTTAATACAATGCGGGAATCTGCAAGAAATAACATTTTTGTAACGCACCACTGATTAAAAACATCAATAACCTCTACCCGAATTTCATGTGTCTTGCTTTAACGGAATAAATTCCTGCCATTCTCCCTGGTAACGAAAATTTCAAGCCTGCAAAACGCAAAACAGTTTCTTCATGCTTACAAGAAGATGTATATTTACGGCTAGGACTCCTTATAAGGTATGCATTTATTCGGTATACTGCATTAGGAAACTGACCTTTACCGGAAATAAACTTTGGCAGTAGAGATAGCTCGGTACGATTTCATGGCATTGCAGGAGAATGCACAATGTACGGTTGCAATTCTCGCCACGAAGTCAAATAAATAAAACGCAGCTGTGTACTTACTTATACTTATACTGATAAAAATTTGATCACAAAAAGTGCACAACTTTTCCTACAGGAGCAATATATAAAATAGCTATGACAAGAGCATTTTATGCTAGTATCTAGAACATTAAATATAACACTTAATGAGCTATACAGAATACGTTACGAGCAAGGGCTGCGATCGAAAGTTGGCTTGTCAGCAGCTTTGCAGTTAGGCAAGTCTGTCCTGTTTAGGAATTTCATCCTAGAAATATCGCCAATCTGGTGTTTACAAGACATCTAGTCTGCATTACAAACAAAGAATTTAGTCTGCAAACAAAGACATCGAGTCTGCATTACAAATATTTCTAACACACGCTAAAATTGGTTTTAAAATTAAGCAGTATGGCTATATATTTTAGTGAGTCATTTTTTTTTCTGGACCGGGCTGCATATTCTTCATTCATTTACCATACAGAGTGCCATCGATTGGAATGGCTTTCCACAATACGTAATTCCCGCTGAAATGTCGCAGACTTCTAAGCTGCGCCTGAACCATTCTGGTACAATTTTTTTGCTGAATGACTTTTTTTATTACTGCTAATCATATTCCATTTTTTTACTTTGTATGTGGCCTCGAGCTATTTTACTTGCAGGTTCTATTGTGCAGCCCTGCTGCAACATTTTGTACTTCACCATCCGTACTGTAGACGGCTGCGAAGATCTCACTGTGAAGCTTTTGGTCGGTAGGCATGGTCGGTAGGCAAAAAATCATTGTTGATCCACAGAAATTTGTGACCTCAAATTTTGATCGAATTACGATTCGAAGCACCAACCTCGGTAGCCACCCAGGCTGACCGGGCCTGCGTCCGCATCACGCATCGGTGTTCTTGGAAGGCACTTGCCCTCAGAGTACCTTGGGACTTGCTCAAGCTCCCATGGGCGTTGAATACCCAATACAGCGGGCCTGGCGCACCGCTGACTCCTGCCATTGCGACGGACCAAAGCAGGACAGCCGAAACCGACCGACACAGCCCAGTCCGCCGGCGGGGGGCCATGTGCAGGCCGACCGTAAGATTGCCCCCTCCGCCTCCTCCCCCCCCAACTTTCTCTTACAATGATAATGTATGATTTTGGTTGAAATGAAAGAAAAAACACTTCAGTTGACGGAATCCATCCTACGTCACTCGCAATATGACGCCGCCGTCTATCGGATTGCTCCATTTCGACATGGTCAAAACTCAGTCCAAACTCAGAATTGATCCCGACAAAGCTTCGCGTTCAGCCATCGTTGTGGATAGACGGAGGTATGCATAATCTTTATTTTGTTTATGGGGCTCCTTATGTGGTCACCCTTCCTTTGCATAAGAAATCGATTCAGTGTATAATGCAAAATTATACGTCTTCCAAGGGGTAAAACAGCAGCAACTTAACAGCAAACTACATTTTTTGGCACTCTATTTTTCATTTATAAGAGTAGCCAAAACGTTTCTTTGCGCGGAACACCTCTTGTGCAGCTTTTACTTCCTTTCAATACCATTATGGGACACAGTACCCGTGTTGCCTCTCACAATTGAATTTCATAGGAACATCGAGTATGTAAATCAATGTGCTTTGTGAGGTCTTCCTACTTATTTGCAACCCACACTTAACCACCGTAATGGCCTGCGTGGTCACTGTTTTTCCATAGAGAAATGTACCAACCCTTACGGATGCAGCGGTGGCAAGTCAGGAACATTAGCGTCGCTTCTAATTGCGGGTTCTCATATAGTTGACGTGACAGAGGTTGCAGCTGCATCTCGGCTTCAAAATAGTGCACCAGACCTCAGAAAAGTGTTGTGTTAGACAGTTTTAGCTGGCTGTTTTTGACGATCCGGTCCGCTCCGATGGAAAAAGGGGTGGTGGTGGTGGCCCGAAAACTAGCGTATACCCACTTTTTGGGAAATTGGCTAAGAAGAGTTATGTGTCCATTGTAATCAATCACGCGAGGCAAAATAATGGAGCAGAAGGAAGGGGGGCGCCAGTGCGCATGAAGCATGCGCTTGGACACGAGCGACATTTGCTGCTGGCGCTCCTGTTGGGCTGAACGGGCCACCGGGATCGGAGCGCACCGTCAAAAACGGTCAGCTAAAACCCTCTATTGTGTATTTGGGAAACGTCGCATGAGCCTGTCCGTGCGCTTCAGCACAAGCAAACCTCCTGACTAGAAGAGGGTTCAATGGCGGCTTCGTCGGCGCTCGGTCACCCAGTCTACCCATGAATGGCGCACCGGCAACGCTGCGCGCGCTTCCCTCGAAGCAGCGAAATAACGACTCCATTCATCTAGTGGATACAACTAGACAACATGGTGCGAAGTTTGAACAAAAGGAAACTTCCAAGAAATACTCTGGGTACGTTGTGACGACATTCTTTAGAAGTGATAAACCTGAACCCTTTCGGTTGTCCTACTGCAAATTATTTCCTGTTATACTAAGGTGAGCATTTTAAGCACCTTTTTCGAATTACGGCATGCCGTGCACTGTGTTGGGTAGTTATCTTCAGAGGGGCTTGTAAAAAAGAGAGAGGGCGAAGGATGACGACATGGCGGCCTGCCAAAGTAACTACGTTTTGCGGCTACAGAGCGGACAAAACGGGTACTTCTTTAACTGACTAGAACGTGCTCTTGTTGAGTGCCAAGAATAAATCGTTAAGGAGTTATATAGGGTTGCCTTGCATAATAAAACATCACCTGGGTGCCGTACCATTCATTGGTCTGGACAGCAGTGGGTGACCGGGCCAATGCGACAGCGGGGGAAAGAGATGCCTGTCGTCAGATGTTATCCCCTTTAGGCGGCTACTGAGTGGGAAAAGCTGTCACCCCTTCAAACGCTAAGGGATTCCGTTCCCGGAAGACCGTTGTGGAAAACGTTTCTGCGCATCATGGTAGAACGCACATTATGTTTGCCAAGGTTGGTGAGTTATTCGTGTACCATGGCCTGGATGTGCATGTGCTAGAGCTACCAAGTAATTACGGATAGTGGTCGGTCACATCGTCGATTTCTCACCGCACATCGTCTTAGGGCGTCGGAGTCTGTCATCGGGTCGGGTGTTAGCAGTAGGGGGTGGTATTGTGGGATAAGCAGGAATGAGGTTGCCGCGGTCCAAGATAGCCGGTTAAACTAGTGCTCCATACGGCCCCATTATTTCCTCAAATAGGCGGCATGGATTGAAGACTGACTCCGCAGTGCACCACTACGCAATTTAGTAATTCAAAATTAAATAAAGGCCCTCTATTATCAACTGGAAAGTATCATCCCCGGCACCCTAGATTATGGGACATACGTTGTAGGGCAGCGTCATTATCAGACGCATATTTGCGCCAACCAATCAAAACATCCTGACATGAGCTCATATAGGGCAAATTAACGGACTTGTCGCGTGCAGAAAGCAATTTTTTACTTCAAGGTGGCCTTAATGAACTTTCTAGAGAAATCGCGCGATTTCTGTTGGCCGAGATCGCAGCTTGTCGATTATTCTTCGATTTCAAGCTAAACCTGCATTTTAGTTACAAGGTGACGTCAGCCAACATGAGTCTTATTCATTTTACTCTGGGCTCGCACCCGCTATAACAGTGTGAGCCGTTCACCAACGCCCGCTCCTCCATTGCAGAGGAATACTTGGGGTAGCGCGGCTGGGAGACAATAGCTGGGCGGGGAACCCGGTATCCCCGTTGGGGACCGTGCACTGTTTGCGAAGGAATGTGACGCCCACTACAAAGTTTTGTGCTATATACAGATCTCTGGGGAGCGGCGCAAAGAGCGCGTTGCCACCTTAATATCTGATTGTGACGGGGAAGTGGAGGAACTGTTTACGAACTGTATCAGAAAAAGTATTCCGGGAGTTACGTAGGAAATCCGCGGCGGCTCCACGTTTTTAGAAACACAACCTGCCTAAACGACACTCAACGTGTTTTCTTGCTGTTTGCGCGCATGATACAGCTTGGTTCCAGGTACGCAGTAAAGAACACAGTAACGGCGAGCTTATTAATGCGCATCATTGCTTGCCAAACAGCCCCATCGCCAGGACGGTGTAACGCCCTGTATTTCAACAATTCAGATTTGGCGGAAGTAACACCTCGAATGATTATAACAGCATAAACATACATAATTGGACTAGGAGAATTTTGAAAAAGCAAAAATTAGGAACAATAGAAAAAATAAATTTTCAAAAACATCATCAGGTAAAATCAAAAATACGATAACTCATTTACCCAAAAACCGACGAATAAAAGTAAGCCCGCAAGAGAACGTGTAAACCCGAATAAAACATAGCGAAAATGGCTAACATGCAATGCTCTGCATTTCTAGAAAAATTTAGATTTGGCAGAAATAGCGTGCTCGACAGTTATAATAGCGTAAATGGAGATAATTGGTCAGCCATAATATTGAAAAATCAAAATATATGATACTAGACAAAATCAAAATACGTAACCACAAAACTGATCTGGTGACATCAAAAATATGCATGTTGTACATCTCAACCAAAACCCGAAGCCTACAAAAATAAGTCCTAAAAATGACGGAGCTTACACTAACTTGTAACACATGAAGGTGGCCAAGCTGTACGCTACCTAAATGAACCCCATCATTATCATTATCAGCAGCATCATCCAATTTACTACTGTAGGCAAAAGCCTCTCCCATAGATCTCCAATTACCCCGGTTGCGTGTTGCTTGCGACCAATTGATCCACGCAAACCTGTTGATCTCTCATCTGCCCATCTAACTTTCTGCTGCCCCGTGGAACGTTTGCCTTCTCTATGAATCCACTCTGTTACCCTTAATGACCAACTGTTATCTACCTTCACATTACATGCCCCGCCAACACCCAATCTTTTCCTCTTAATTTCTACTAATATGTCCTTAACATTAGTTTTTTCCATGATCCACTCCGCTCTCATCTTGACCCTTAATGTTAAACCTATCATCTTCCATTCCATTGCTCACTGAGTAGTCCTCTATTGAAGCTGAACACCTTTCGTGAGCCTCCAACATTTTGCGCCGTAGGTTTCTGCCCCGACCATCACGACGGTTTAAATCCAAGATGGCAGCCCCATTCCTTCTTCTTCACTGCCACAACGGCCTTTCCTTCAACATTGTTGCTATAATTGTGACCATACTTCATTTTTTGACGCGATACTCATTGGACATCACCTCGCAGGGGTGTACTCTATAACGTCGCTTTCTCGTTCCAAACAAGTGGCGACACTAACACGTCGAACGCTCGAGTTTTTCTCCTTCCGAGCGAGTGTTCCCACGATTACGGCGAACGATGATTTTTTTGTCATTCTTCGCCTATCTCCATTAGTGTGTATGCTTGGCTTGACAAACGTGCGTCCGTGACGCTGGGTTTTCTCCGCGAGGCAAGCACAAACGACAGCTCGGCGGCGGCGGCAATCTTGACCAATCCCCATAAACGGGTGCCTGGCTTGACAAACCTGCGCCGCGGCTGGGTGGTCGCCCCGAGGCACGCACACACACAAGGTCGCGGCGCTCGGAAATCGACGCGACCTTGGCCAATCATGGTAATACTTGGTTTGACAAACATGTACCGGGGACGCTAGGTGGCCGTGCGAGGTACGCATTAGGGAAGGCTAGGCGTTTTCTTGTTGCGGTAACTTCCGTCCGGTCTCCGCGAAGAACGTGCTCACAAGAGCTCGGCATTTTCTCACTATCTTTAACACCGGACACGCAAAACAACAATTTGATAAACAGCTTCGCGGTTGAAACGTCCCCGCAGCAAATAAAGGGCAATGAAAATGATAAACACTCCAACACTCCCCATTTTGCACAACAAAAATACAGATTTGGCGGGAGTAACAACTATAATCCCTATATAGCGTTGACAGGGACGATTGGTCAACAGCATTTTTAAAAACCAACAAATAGAAAAAACCAAATAACTTTTTTACATAAAATGACCTTACAAAATACAAATTTCGCATCTTACACACCACCCCCAAAACACACCAACAAATAAATAAATAAACGCAAAAGAACGCTCAAAAGGCGAATAAAATGTAGTGAAAATGGCGAAGCTAGTAATGCCGTGCACTATCACAAAAATGCACATTTTGAGGAAGTAACACCTTTACATTACCATGGCGCAAATACAGATAATTGGTGGGACAGTGTTTTGAAAAACAAAATAACGGTAAATATACAAAGCAGAATTTTCACAAAAAAATGGCGAGGCTTGCAGAAAGTCTCGCATGCTGTGAACCACAGCGAAGTTGGACGACCTCTCTATGTAAGTACTGAAGGACACACCACCGCGCACTGCATTAGGTTGTTTATATACATGTTCCGTCATTGCTCTTCGATGTGGCAGTTGTAGTCCTACTCATTTCTGTGTATATCATCCTCTTCCTCATGCAAGACTGGCAAAACCAGATCCCTTTTACCGTACACCTTCACATTTTTCCCAAAGTGGAACGCGGTAGCATGCGCTAGAACCGTCCGTAACCGGCTGCGCGAACTGGGCGTTCGTAGCGCGAGCTGTCTTTGTCTCCACCCTGAGGCGCGGACGCACGTGAACTGTTTTCCTGGTATTTCATTGCGAGAGCAATGAGCAATAAAAATGCCGATTCTACAGAATAAATGCCGATTTGGCGGAAGTATCGTCTTTAATTGTTGTAATGAAGTAAATAGGAGTAATGTGTTGGACAGAGTATCGAGAACGCGGAAAAAGGTAATCCACAGAACAAATAAAATGCTATGACAAAATCAAAACTATGCTTCTTGTACCCGGGCCCCAAACACCGAATACAGAACAAAATTATTTGGCCAACGAACTTTGGAAATGCGTATAAAAATAGATTACACAGACCAACTCTGCAGTGCTCCTCGCATATTCTGAAAACAAAATATTAGTGATGTAAAGGCGCTTTATAGCTAAAATGGTATGAATTCAAATAACTGGCAAAAAGAAGCAAAAGAAAGCCGATATGGAATAAAGTAATCTGTTCTTTTTCTTTACTCATAGCCCTATTTTTCTGTAAGAAATACCACTCTAGACAAGTTGCTTAGGAAAGCTACCCGCTATTAGCAATCATTTGAATTTGAAACAAATTTGTACCTCGGTAATCTGAAATCCGGCTTAGACATCATTCGCAAAAGAACTACAGCTTGTGGCCATACCACTCCTTTGGAAAAAAATCCCCAATACTCTTGCGTTTTTTTTTTTGCGTTCATGGTGTTTTTCTCAGCCGAGTGAATTTTATTGAGCGGCAGGTTTTTTTTTTTTTGGTTTGGGTAGGGGAAATATTTGCGAATAGTTTCAAGCAAGAAAACGGCATAGTTCAGAACGTCATGCTCTCTTTCAAACTGCTTATTGCACATAGGGACTACTGTAAGTGCCTTTCTTAGTAGAGAGAAAGAGAGAGAGAGACAGACATTTATTGTAGTAATGAGAAGGAGGATGTTCCTAGGGCCTCCACCCAGTGAGAGGCATCCTTATTCCAAGATGCCTTGGTGCTGGCTGGCCGTCTGCGCCCGTTCCACCAGTCGGCGCTGGTCCGAGAGCTCGGAGCTGGTGAGCTGCTCCACCCACTGCTCATAAATAGGGTTGGGATTTGGGGTTATAGTAGCGGTCCATTGGCACTCCCATACCACGTGGTATAGGGTTCCAGCAACAGGGCAGAAGTTACAGTTGGCAGGGTATTGGGTGGAGTACATAGCGTTTACTAGTTTGTTATGTGGATACGAATTGAATTGCAGGCGCCGAAAGTGGTTTCTTCGTCGCGCGTTAATTGTGAATGAGGTGGTGGGAAGCGACGGTGGTCGTTTTTGCAGTGAGCTAAGATTTCGGTTTACATGTGGAGTCGCGCTGGCTTTGAAGCAGTTCGGTCGTTTTGTTCTCCCTGTAAGGTAACGGCCCAGTTTGAATGAGCATGGGCTGCGGCGTGTGCCGCCTGGTTCCCTTGGAGGGACTGGTGGCCAGGTGACGAGATGATATTAATTTCTACTAGTCTTCTTACTTGACAAAGAAGGTACAGTGCCGGTTGAGATATGCGGCCAATTAGAAAGTTTCTGTAGGCGGTCTGTGAGTCAGTTATAACAGTAAGAAATTCCTCGTGTATTGCTGCAGCAGCAAGAGCGATGGCACACTCATCAGCAGTCTTGATGGAAGTGATGAGAACGGTCGCTGCTCCCAGTTCTGTGCCTTACGTGTTAACGACACAGCATGCATGCGTTTTCTTGTTAGGGTAGGGCGATGCATCTGCGTATCGACTGAATCGTAAATGGTGACTGTCCTTATGAATTAATCAAGCTCGTGCCATGCGCCGTTGTTTGTTGAGAACCGGGTGCATGTTTCGGGGTAGGGGAGCTACGCGGATGTGTTGCCGAATGTCTGCTGGGATTCCAAACCTTCGCTCTTGTCGTGGTGGGACGTTGTAGTGTAGACTGAGAAGAGTTGCTGTTCCCGTGGGCTTGATCTGTAGTCGGCGTGTCTGAGATGCGTGGTGGGCCTCGTCTATTTCTTCCAGGTGTTGTGGACCCCTAACTGCAAAAGTTTCTTGTTTGCAACTTTCACCGATTTTGGGCTTACTTCAAATAACGTTGTCGTTTGCCATAAATCAGTGTCTGAACGTGGTGCTGTCAATTTGTGTTCAACTTCGTGTCCGCAAACATAAATAGGCTGACGCAAACGCCTCAGTTTTAAATGAGAAAATGGTATTTGTTGCACAAGGTGAAAACGTGATGTCGTCCTACTTACTGCTCTACCATAAAATACTTTGAAGAAATAACGATAAGAATATGTTGCTGCAGAAATATCGATTCTTCCATTTGCCTAAAATCAATTGTTTATTTTTATAGAACACGCTTAACAAGCAAAAACAAATGCACAAAAGCAGCGAACCACCTAAAAACACTTCTATACCACTCCTTGGGAACAGTAGATAACGATTATTATACCTCTATAGCACCTTTATCTTAATGATCTGAGGAATCGTAGTTCTTTTGGAACATTCACCTCAGGGGCAGGAAATAAAATTGTAGACCAAGATTTATCACACCCACTACCCGCTCTAGCGCAGTGAGCGTGCCCAATCACGGCCCCCAGGTACACTGAACCAGTACAGCTCGAACTGAATTGCGGGCTTTTAAAAAGGCGTGAAATGTTGCTTACTTCGTGCTTAAGTTTCCCTCTAATGACCACTCCGTCGTAGAGAGGACCATGATCTGTCTCTAGAGCCAAAGCGTTCTCGCCAACCAGTCGTTGAACTTTTGCTATGGACTCTTTAGGTTTCTTGAGCGCCAACTGTTCAAGTTCTCAAGGCGGGGTATACCACATCAGCCATTTTATGAGACCAGCTTTCCTTAACAATACCCGACGCTGCTCCGTCATGCTCAGGGGAGACGAAAAAAGAAAGAAATATATTACATGCACAACACAGTACAAAATGCCACCAAACTCAGCTATGAACTTTCGGAAGCGTTTTTAAAAAGTAAATGGCGATACTATTGACGCTGCTCATATGCAACAAGTCTAAGGATGTAAATGTATCTTATAAAGTGGAAGAAGAAAAAGAAGAAACCACTGCTCAAAGAGTTTTGCTATTCATTGCAACCTCAATTACTTCTCCCAAAGCAGCACGTTATTCGATGATGATGATGATGTTTAGAGTTTTTTGGCGCAAGGCCAGCTAGGGCAAAGAGCGCCAAACAAAAGTATCTAAAATAAAATAGTGGCTACTAAAGCCAAAACAACAATAAAATCAATTAACGGCAATGGTGATGGCTGGTGTATAGGGCCAGATTTGATTATGCGTGATAGGAAATGAGGTTTAAAAAATTCACATCTGACAAATACTCCCACACACGTTTAACGGAAAACATGGCATCGTCACCCAGAAACTGAGAGGGATGTAGGGGAATATGTTGTCTGTAGAGTTCTCTGAAGTGTTTGTGTCGTGTTGTGTGAAGTGCCTTGCATGTTATTAGTATGTGCACTACGGATAGGGCCTCTCCGCACCTGCCGCACTGGGGTCTAGGAGATCCCGTCAGCAGATACGAGTGCGTCGCATGGGTGTGCCCTATCCGTAGCCTTGCCAAGGCGACTTCTGTGTGTCTGTTGTGTGAGTCAGTTGTGTACCGTCCCAAGTGTGGCTTTATTACATGTAGTTTGTTGTCTGTCTGTTCGTCCCAGTGTGTTTGCTATGTTCTGCGCAGGTGCTGTTTTATGTGAGGCTTGAGGTCTGTATATGGTACGCTTGTTATGTCGACAGTGTTCCTGAGTGCAGCAGCACCGGCCCTCTCGTCCTGCCAACTCGTTCCCAGCGATCCCAGCGTGTCCTGGGACCCAGCAGAGGAGCAGCCGATGCTTCTCCGCATACACCGACATGATAGTGTTGAATACAAGATTAATTATGTGGTTTTTGGGGGGTTTATGCGATGATAATGCGCGAACAACACTCAAAGAATCTGTGTAGATGATAGAATTGGGAATTTGATTTTCAAGGATATGTCGTACAATCAGTAAAATTCCGTACGCCTCTGCTGAAAAAATTGTTGTGTGCACGCTCATGGTTCTGGCTGCATTGAAATTTGGACCATGAGCAGCGCACGACACCATAGTGGAGGTTTTAGAAGCGTCACTGTAGAATTCAGCACGTGGGTATTTGAACTGCAAAGAAAGAAAGTGCTGAAGTATTGCAGCTCGCGGTACCCGATTTTTGTCAAGCTTTATAAAAGAAAGGTCACAGGACACAGGGCGAACTTGCCAAGGCGGTAAAATGTTTAAAGAGGATGACCTGTACACGTCTAAAAACGAAGCACTCAGATCCGAGGCTCGCTCTCTCGCTCGAAGTGAAAAGGGCGGAGTAATGGACGGGCGATTTACAAACAGCACAGATGTGGATGTATCGTTAAGGACAGGATAAAAAGGGTGGTTATTCTGAGATGAAATTTTAAAAGCATAAAGCAAGTCCATGTACGTTCGCTGGTTCTCAAGGCTCCACTTATTACATTCAACATATAGACTCTCGACAGGGCTAGTGCGAAAAGCACCCGACGCAAGCCGTAGCCCCAAGTGTAGTACTGGGTCAAGCATTCGCAATGCTGTTTTACTCGCCGACCCATATACCACACTGCCATAGTCTAAACGAGACCCAACCAAAGCAGTATAGAGCCGTAGTAGTAGTTCTTTGTCAGAACCATACGAATGATGGGAGAGAACCTTCAGGATATTCATTGTTTTAAGACATTTTTGTTTTAGTTGTTTCATATGAGAAATAAAGGAAAGTTTTTCATCAAGAATTATACCAAGGAACTTGTGTTCTTTTTTGACCGGAATCGAGACACCATTCAGTTTGATGTCTGGATCTGGCCTGATCCCACGCCTTTTGGAAAACACAACACAAGTGCTCTTGACTGGGTTCAGCTTAAAACCGTTCTGATCTGCCCAGCCTGCTAGTTTGTTGACACCAAGCTGGACTTGGCGTTCGCAGATTGACATATTGCATGATTTAAAAGATATTTGCACATCATCTACATATATTGTACAGGAAATGGTTCGTGGCAACGCCTTTCGAAGTGAGTTCATCTTGACAATGAACAATGTGCAGCTCAAAACGCCGCCTTGAGGCACGCCGTTTTCCTGCAGGAAAACATTTGAAAGGGCAGTGCCAACTCTCACACGAAAGGTTCGCTCCGCCAGGTAGCTACGAAGTGTATTAAACATATTTCCCGAGACACCGAAGGCTTTTAGGTCGCAAAGTATCCCGTATCGCCAAGCGGTATCGTAGGCTTTCTCGAGATCAAAAAACACCGTAGCACAAAACTGTTTATGGACAAACGCATCCTTGATATACGACTCAAGGGCGACGAGTTGGTCGTTTGTGGATCGCCCCACCCTGAAGCCGGCCTGGCAGCTCTCGAGAAGACCATTGAACTCTAAGAAGTACACAAGTCTCCTGTTGATCATCTTCTCGAGAAGCTTGCCCAGGCAGCTTGTGAGGGCGATGGGTCGATAACTGGCGGGAGAAGAAGGGTCCTTACCCTCCTTCAGGAACGCCACTACAATAGCCTCCCTCCAAGATTTTGGGATGTGCCCCGAAAGCCATATGTTGTTGTATAGGTGTAGGAGTGTTTCAAGAGTGTCCGGGTGTAGGTGTTGTATCATGGTGTATGTAATCTTATCTGCGCCGGGAGCTGAAGGTTTACACGTGCTCAGTGCAGCCCTCAACTCATAGAGTGTAAATTCAGAATTGTAACCAGATTTTGACCTGTTATTGTCATGTAGGGACTTCTTTTCACAAGTATTTTTATGTTTCAGGAAAGTGTTTGTGTAGTGTGCAGAGCTGGAAACGTGTTGAAAGTGTTGTGCAAGAGTGTTAGCCTGGTCTTCGAGTGTGTCCCCTGTTGTACTGACCAGGGGCAGGCTATGTGTATGTTGTCCTTTAAGTTTGCGTATTCTTGTCCATACCTTGTGTGCATCTGTGTA
This sequence comes from Haemaphysalis longicornis, assembly GCA_013339765.2. NCBI lineage: Eukaryota > Metazoa > Arthropoda > Arachnida > Ixodida > Ixodidae > Haemaphysalis > Haemaphysalis longicornis. Next base: position 5,019 of record JABSTR010003256.1, on the reverse strand, counting down.
TGAGTTAATGGATGTAAGGAAGGTGCGCCAACTCTCTCGTTTTGCCTCACGGCGCACACGTTTGCCGAATGCCTTGGCCCGTTTGAACAAAATGAGGTTACCCGACGTGGGGTACCGACGAAGGATACCCCACGCCTTGTTCTGGGCCTCTCGCGCCCGCCTACAGTCCTCATTCCACCACGGCCTCCGCTGGTTGCGCGGGGATCCAGAGGCGTGGGGAATGGACTTTTCGGCGGCGTCGAGGATGTGCGCCGTGAGGAGTTGGGTAGCTTCTTCAACGTGTAGGTGTCCTATGGATGTGTGGTGTAGTTTGGATGTCTCTGTAAATGTATTCCAGTTAGCTCGTGCTTCATTGAACCTATTATGGGAAGATGGACTGCTTGGGCCTTTACCTATGTATGTGAGTGAGGTGGGGAAGTGGTCACTGCCATATGGGTCAGTTCCCACTCCCCACTCGACAAGAGGAAAGAGAACTGCGGAGCCAATAGCCAAGTCAAGACATGAGTATGTGTTGTGACCTATGTTATGGTATGTAGGCTGTTTATTGTTGAAAAGGCATGCTCCAGAAGATGTAAGGAATTTTTCTATCAGGCGACCTCGGGCATCCGTTCTGGAAGAGCCCCAAAGAGAGTTGTGAGCATTAAGGTCGCCTGTAAGGATGTATGGTTCGGGCAGCTGGTCAACCAGCGCCTCGAAGTCGGAGCTCGTAAGTGAAACATCAGGAGGAATGTATATGGAGCATACCGTTATCAACCTATTAAATATTATTAAGCGTATTGCTACAGCCTCAAGGATAGTGTTCAAGGTGACAGGGTGGCATGCTAAGGATTTCCGGACGATTATGGCCACACCGCCAGAAGAGTGTGTGCAGCCATCCCTGTCTTTCCTGTATACCAGGTAACTATTCAAGAAATTTGTGTGTTTAGAATTCAAATGTGTTTCCTGAACACACATTACACTTGGCTGATTGGTATGCAGAATCTCATACACGTCGTCAAGATTATTCAGAAGGCCTCTGCAGTTCCATTGAACAATATTTCTCTTCCCATTATTTAGTGTGAGAGCTACTGGAGTGTGTATGTTTATGTGTCGTCTTTCGGGGCTGTGACTCTTGGATTGGGCTTTTTGGGCGGCCTGTCTGAAGGCTTGGACGTCGGAGGCCGCTCCTTGCGCTGCGTTGCAGGCAAGAACGGCACGACGTCCATCTCGTCGTCCGATGTCCTGGGTGTGCCCGTCGAACCGGGCCCCCCGGACTTGGCCCCCCTTCGGGGGCCCTTCGTTTGACCCGCCGCCGCCGGTGGTGTCGGGGCACCAGAAGTGGCACGGGCGGTGCGGTGGCGGTGGGAGCCGGTGCGGGGCTCGTGGTGTCCATGGCACACTCCAACGCACTGGACGATGGGGAGGCACGGACGGGAGCGGCACCGGTCCCGACGGAAGAGGTTGCCACCACAACCGCTGCTGCCTCAGCAAGCGGCGTGGTGGCGGGTTGGGCTGCCAGAGGCAACCCAGGGGGGGGCGGGGGCGGGACCAGGTCCGACTCGCGGTACTGGGTCCCCGCCGAAACCAGACGCCGCTCCGCCCCCGGCGAGCCGCGTCGGCATACCTCCCCAGGGGGGAAAGAGGCGAACCTCTTTCGCGCCTCTGGGAAGGTGATGTTCTCAGTTACCTTCACATTAATAATCGCCTTCTCCTGCTTAAACTTCTCGCACGTTCGAGAGTAGGCGGCATGGGGTCCCTGGCAGTTGGCGCAGGTGAGGGTTGACGATGGACAATTATCAGATGGATGATCATGCTGAGCGCATTTGCGCAGGTCAGACGACCACGGCAGGAGTTGGTTCCGTGCCCGAACCGCTGGCACTTAAAGCAGCGGCGCGGGTTTGGAATGTAGGGTCTGACATTACAATGTACAAAACCTGCATTGACGTACTCTGGGAGTGTGGACCGGTCAAAAGTAAGGATAATGTGCTTGGTCGAAACTACTTTGTCATCCCTCCTCATAGTTATGCGCCTCACAGCTGTCACGCCCTGATTTCTCAGGCCCTCCAGCAGGTCAGCATCTGTCTCATTCATCAGGTCTACTTCGGAGATGACACCTTGAGTACTGTTCAGGCTCCGGTGGGGTGTCACCCTGATTTCAAGATTGGCTATGCGAGTTTGTTCAAGGAGGATCTTTGCATGCTGTTGGTTGTGTACTTCAACCAGGATTTCTCCAGTTCTTTTTTTTTGGCCTTATATTTGTCACCAATGATGCCCTCCAGAAATTTTGATATTAGGAACACGGACTGTGATGCAAGAGGCTTTTCTTGGTCACTGGATTCCAACACCAAAAAACGGGGGTAGTTATCGGGCTTTGGAAGACTGAGGGTTGGGAGTGGCGGAAATGAACCTTCGGTGGGCCCCTTTTCAGGGGCCGATCATGTTTGGGGGGGGTTTTACGATTTACCATATGGCATGTAATAGAAGCAGGGGACGGGGGTACTTTCTTCTCAAACCTTACCCTGATAGCCTGAGAGGTCCCGGAGCTCCCTGCCTGGTGAACAGACAGGGAGCCCATCCGCCGGAGCTTGACCTGGGCTCCGACGGCCACCGTTCGTGGTTTCTAACCCTTCACCTATAAACACATTGCCACGGTTGGATCCAGCGTATGTTTGGGGGCTCGGGGTCCGCGGTATCGCCAGTACCGTCACCAAGATTACTCAAGGTGCCCCGTGCGGGGAGCACGTTATTCGAATGGGGATGATGGTACGTAGCAAGAAAACCCACGTGTCATGTTTGAAGGGCACCCTTGGAAGTAGGTTGCATCAAGACCCCAACCTCCCCCTCCCCTCGCAGAAAAAGGAACAACGAAACGGAAATTTGAAGTGCGCGCCAGGAACGCACCAATGAACGAACGCCACGCCTAAACACCGGGGCATCATCGTCAAATACGGAAGCGGACTGGTCAGCCAATCAGAGAACACCGCGCACGAGACAAGTGGCGTGATGACCAAATATCGACACGAAAGAGCAAGGAGCCAATTAGAGTGTGCCGCGATCAAGCTCAGAGTGGTTAAAAACGGTGCACACAAGAAGAAGGGATGAGGCATGGGACCAGGAGGCGGAAGGAGCACCTGAGGAAAGAGCCAGGGGACTCGGCGAGGCCATCGACCATGCTACCCGAGCCTCGGCAGGAGGGAGCCGACCTCGCATAGGCTGTGACGTCTTAGGCGCTGTCCACCAACCTGTGTTTTGGTGGCCCGAGCAATATAGGTCGGGCATGAGCTGTTCAGCGTCCACGCTTCATCGGCCTTCGCTTCGATGGCCCTGAAAGGCTACGTTTTGCCAACACCTACCTGGGGCCTCCAGCGGCAACGGCTACCATGCGGTAGCTACCGAGAAAACACGTCGGTACGCCCGGAGCCCACGCCCTCTAGGGAATGACCACGCGCATCGAACGCTGGCATCAACAAGAGACGACAATGGCTACCAGCGAGTCTCGGCTACGCGAGGGTGCGGCAGGCAAGGGTACAAGGGTGCGGCAAGAGTGCGACAGAATCGTAGGCCAGACGCACAAAGATGAGCGCTCTGATAATAATCACGGCGACAAGCGTGTGATGCTTTCAAGTAATTATGATGGTTCATGTTTGCCAAGTTTCTCTCCGCAAACATTTATTAATGTCGAGGTGCCTTTTCTACCGTGTACTGTCAGGGATAATAACCGGCAAGAAGGCGTTAGCGTTGTGCCGCCGGAGCACTTTATTGGCACGGATACTACCATTGTCCCTGAAAAGGGCAATGCTGCGTCTTTATACTGTCAAGCCGTTCAAGCCCGGTTTGAGCTGGTGAAAGAGGTCTACGGGGCTGAGCCATGTATTCAGTTTCTCGAACTAGCAGGACAGCGCCCTGAGACCGGATGCTTTGCAGTCCACGAAAGCAAGCGAAAAGAAGAAATCCTTGAAGGAGTAAGCGGGCGTAAACAAACGGGTTTTCCAGACTTGCAAGCCAGTAAGCGATCTCGCACGCACCAGAAAGAGCAAGAAAGAGTATGCATCCTCTGGTGAGAGTATCAGGCAAAGGGAGGAAGACTCCGTGAGGCGTGTAAGGGGTAGAGTGCGTGAGCGTAGCCCTCCTGAGAGAGGCAGGCTAAGCAGAAACGTGGCCCAGCTAACAGCCAAAGCTAGCTAGATGGGCAGACGATGGGCCCAGACGAGACAGGCAAATAGGAAGTCCCAAAGTGAGTACTGGAAGAAGGGTAGCTCACGTGATGAATATGACGCGCTAATCGGCTTGCGTGCTAGTACTGGGCAAAGAACCGCGCTCCGGGAGAGAGTGGCGGGTGAAATTTCGTGTCTTGCGAAAAATAGAGCCAAGCTCCGTGGAAGGGACACGCAAGCTATGTAGGCGTCAGTGGTTTTCTTAACCGAACTGATAATGTTGGCCATGGTGCTGAATAAAGAAGGCGGAAGAAGATTAAAACGAACCCATAGGTCACTAAACGCAATTTCAAATACGAAGCTGACCTGGACACAAAGAGGACTCATACAGATGACGTGCGCATTGGGGAATAAGGTAAATGATAAACATATTACGGTGCAAATGCAAGGTTGATGTAAATGTATGAACTGTAGATATCAAAGAAATAGTGGAAAAGTGCGGATTGAGGAGCAGGACGAAGAAAAACGTTATTTTGTGCCGATCCAGAAGGAGTTTTATTGAAGAAGACATCGCTGAAATGTTTGATTTTGGGGATATGTCAGAGCAGAGTGGTTGAGGAGATTGTTGTCAAAGAAAGTGCAGTCTTTGCAATCTAAGTATTGAAAGATCTGTGAAAACAACGTGTATGGTCTGTGGACAGGACTAAATTACAGAGAGCTGTTAATATGGTGAACGTGAAGTGAAGCGTGGAGTGAAAAGCATGGCCTGGGAATTGAGCAGTGGTGGTGAAGCAAGTGGACATCGGCGGCCAAGCTGAAGCAGGCTTTGGGGAAGAAACTTGAGAATTGGGAGCAATTGACATGTGAAGGGCCCTCCAGGAGGTGG